>VMDO01000190.1:304537-378430 GCA_007922755.1 Pedetes capensis | reverse complement strand
CTAGAAAAGCTGCTGGCCCCAGGGCATAATGAACGTTACACTTAAAAAGACCATAAACCTTTAAAAAGTCATATTTTGAATCAAAATAATTTTCTTATGAAATATTAATTCTCAAAATGAGTTGTAAAATATGAACACAAATGGCTGAAGCTATTTTTATTTCTGGCACTAAAGCTAAAATTTCTTAAAGAAACCAGCAGCTACTAGAAGGTAGTGAAAATGGGAGTCTGAAATGCACTCAGGTTCAGTCCCATCTTTTAGCCCCCAGTTATTGAGCAGCCCCAACTCTGTGCTAGGCACAGAGGGCTCCCCAAGCCAGGTTGTCAGAGGGAAACTTCAAAATACTCCTGGAGCCCCAGGTGCAATTTCAACATAGTTCACCATCCTCTGGTCATTCTGAACTTACTTCCTGGACACTGTCTTTCAAAAAGGAAAAGGTAGACAGGAGCTAAAGCACAAATCAGAGGCAATTGTTTAAAAATGTAGGAAAAACACCCCACATCAAAGGACAGCTTTGAGTGGAACTGAATAGTCTGTAAAGTGATCAGCTGAAAATTACCTTACAGAAATTTATGAGACTATAGTGCTTCTTTTTAATGTTAAAAGAAGCATATCCCTGGCTTATAAATTTAACCATTGGGATTTGGGGGACAATGAATACTGATATTATGATGCCTTCCTATAATATTATGGATCTTTGGAGTCAGTCATTGAGCTAAAATTTTAATTTTGCCATTTATAAAAATCTGTAATTTTAGGTGAATTTTGTAAATGCTCTGTGTCTCAATGTCCTCATCTGTAAAATAGATATAATAATGTTACCTGCGTCGTCTATTTGCAGTGTGCACTTAAATGAGATGATGGATGTAGGTGCTCATTCTATGTCAGCTGTTAATAAAGATATATTAAGTAAAATATGCCTACAGCCATACCACCCTGGCATCTGATCTCATCAGATCTCAGAAGTTAAGTAGAGTCAGGCCTGGTTTGTTCTTGGATGGGAGACTACCTGGGAATACCGGTTCTATAGGCTTGGAAGGACCTGGCAGCCCACTCCTGAAAACAATCAGCCATTGTAAACCTGATGAATAGCAGGTAAGCACTAATAATAGTGCCAGATATTGCACAGTATTAGATAGTGTTTTATTCTGTTGTACATAGGTTTGCTATGAGTTGGACTCAACTCCACAGCACCTAGCAAAACGAAAAGTAAAAATATAGTAGTATTAAGTAGGAAGCCAGAATTTTCTCTGATGTTTCCCAGACCATTCTCTGAGGCATCCTTACCCTTGCATGTAGTTCCATCTGTGGATGCCTCCCTTCTTTCCCCTGATGGTGGTGGTGGTGATAGGTGCTGTCAAGTCGGATCTGATTCATAGTGACCCTATGTACAACAGAACAAAACACTAACAGACACTGTGGCATGCCCACCACTTATGTCAGTGCTTCTCTGCTATATATAGGGTTTTTGGTTGCTGTTTGTTTTGGGAGGGGGATGCCAGGTCCTTCTCCCATATTTGCGGTGCTGGAGATCGAACCCAGGGCCTCAAAGTATGCTGAGCGAGCACTCTACCAATTGGGCTAAATTTCACATATTCTTATGGGAGCTCTTTCTGCCCTCCTTGCGAGATGTAAAATCAGTACAAGTCCTTCTGGATTGGCTGACCACATCTCACATAGCCTCTATGAGTGGGAGACCAATTCTCTTCCACGCTGTTTGGAGAACTCCTTTCCCAGGCTGTTTCTGAACCCCATGGTGCTACTCTCCTGTCCTCTCAAACTGTGCCTATTCCCTCCTGCCTCAACTTCCCTGCTTCTTTGTCCCAACATAGATATTCTCTCTGGTTGCTGGATCTGTGAGGTCTCTGCCCAAGGATGCTCTCTGGTCATGACAGTCTCTAAGGCTACTTAAAGCACTTGTTTATATTGTTGTATTTTTAGGGCATCTACTTAGAAGCAACTCTAATTCTTTACAAATTCACCCATTCTGTGTTTTTCCTACATTGAAATTATCTACTTGCCTACAGTTGCAAATCCGTGGGGATTTCTTGCTCACTCCTAGGAAATCCTGTGCACCTGGTAGACTCAGGACAAGGGGCATCTGGGAAAATCAAATGGACATGCTCATTTTCTTCCTAATGTTTCTTCAAATCTATTTAAGTGCAGTTCCAGTGCAGAGCCTCTGGCAGCTTGCTAACAGTGGAGTCAGCCTCCCGATTAACTGTCAATAGATCAATTCTCATCCTGCCTTATTTAACTCATAGGCTCTCTTGAGCTTGTGTTACACAAACAACATAAAGTGTGGGGAGTCACCAGGGGTAAGAAGTAATTTACAGTTCTCTGATGAGTACCATTTGGAAAGGCCTGGCTTCAGCTGACCCAGCCTCTGGCCATAATTCTACGTCGCCATCCACACTGACCTCCATCAATCTTTCCTCTTCCCATTAGCCCCCTTTCCTAAAGAACAGTGACTCACCCACAGTTCTACAACAGGCAGGAGCAAAGGTAATTAGAAGTTAGGTCTCTGAGTAGCTCCTGCATTCTTTAGGAAAAAAACTCCCCTGTTTTCAGAAAATGAGCTTTAAACTAAAGGAAACAAAAACTGACACAGCATAATGACATCCCCTTGTGAGATGGAGTCTGTATTGCATGCCAACCTGTTTGCTTGGGAGCAGTAAAAAGAATGGAGGATGATCTAGGCTGCCTGTCTTACTGTTTAAATACCAATAACAGCTAGCATTTACTAAGCCTGTACAATATACTGCGCATTGCTGAAAGAATGTTCCATATTTTGTCTCATTTTGATCCCCATAAGAACCTCATTATTCATTTAAAAAGCCTCTATGTAGTACTTACCCTGTGCTTCATAAATGAAGAATATTGCTGTGACGGGGATAATATTTTCAGCATATGACACCAATGCATTTTAATTGTCCCCTCTCTCTGCCCCCAGATCCCTGACAGCCATTGTCTACCTTGTTTTGCTCCTGGATGGAGCATGGGAAGGTCAAAGATAGAAAAAAATTTAGAGGTCATCCTAACCCTTCCATCCCCAGGGCGATGGGAAGAAACAAAGGAATCAAACAGGAGAACAGAGTGGTAGAAACACATGGGACCTGACAGCTTCATCCGATTGGAGTCCAGGGAGACACGTGATTGTGTGGTTATGGTGGGGTGGTGTCATGGTTGGAATCTAAAATGACTCCCAAACGTCATGGAACTTTGGGAAGTAGGCTTCTAGCTTTGTGGAAGTATTCACTGGGGGTGACCGTTTGGAAGTTTTTACCCAGATCCCAGCTCTGGCTGCTCTCTGCCTCCTGAACACAAAGATGCAAGGTCCTCTGCCATGGGCCCTGCCATGCCTGCCCTGCTGCCATGCCTTCTGCCCCTATGGTCTAAAATCTTTTTTTTTTTTTTTTTTTTTTTTTTTGCGGTACTAGAGGTTGAACCCAGGGCCTCGCACTTGCATGCTCTGCAAGTGCTGGACCACTGAGCTGCACCTCCAGCCCATTTTTTAAACTTTTTTTTTTTTTTTGAGACAAGGTCTCACTAAATTATGCATACTGCCTCTGGTCTTGAACCTGCAATCCTCCTGTCTCTGCCTCCCAAGTTGCTGGGATTACTGGTGTGCGCCACCACGCCTGGCTGGACTACAATCTTCTAACTGTAAACTCCTGATAAATATGTCTTCCCCATAAGACTGCCTTGGTTGGTTTCTCTGCCACAGAGAAAACAAGCTGACTGATATAGGTGGGAGAGCACTGTCAGGTTGAGGTACTAGTTTAAGTCATAGGAGCTGTTGGTGAGATATCCTCCTTGGGATTTATGATGGAAACTGCTTTGCCGAGTGAACCCCAACCTGGAGAGCCAGGCTGTGAGGTGGAGAGAAAGCCTCAGCCCTGAATGTCATACACTGGGGCAACACTGATGCTCAAATATCTCCCTACTATTCATGCCTTTGTCTTTCTAAGTAGCAGAATCCCACTTAGGAGGAAGTCATTGGCTCAGTTTAAAGACTTTATTTCCTGGTCGTCTTTGCAGCTGGGATTGTCATAAAACTATTATAGAAAAAGAAATATAAGAAAAAGTTTGAGAGGAACTTCTGGGAAGGCTTCTTACAAGGAGGCATCATAGGAGGTCCACACCTCCCATCTTTATTTCTGTCCTCTCCTATCATTTCTATTGCATTATATCCAGGAAGCTAGGCATAATGGCTGGAGCTCTGTGGCTCTTGAGGGCAGAAATATGCTCAATAAAGCACAAACATAGAGGAAGCTTGGATCTTTGATGACTTCATGGAGCTACCACATAAACCCAATATTAGTTACCTCTAGATATTTATTCATGAATTTATTTTTTATTTGTTATTTTTGGTACTGGGTGGTTGAACCCTGGCCCTTGCACATACTTTGAAAGTCCTCTACCACTGGGCTTCATCCCTAGCCCATTTTTCACTTTTTCTTTTGAATTAAGGTCTTGCTAAATTATGGAGGCTCCCTCTGGCCTGGAACTCATGATCTTTTTGCCTCTGCCTCCTGTGTTGCAGAGCTTACTGGGGTGTACCCCTGTGCCTAGCTCTCTCTAGATTTTTAAGGTGAGAGAATAAACTTCATGCCTTAATCTATCAATACTTTAGGTTTTATTTTGTTATCTATGGCTGAATGCTATACTAAATATAGCAGAGTAAGTTGGGTGCCAGAACGCATGTCTATGATCTCAGCAATTTGAGAAGCTGAAGCAGGAGGATCATGAGTTTGAGGCCAGAGGCAGCCTGCACAACATAGTGAGATCCTGTTTCAAAAAACTGAAAAAGCGGGGATAGGGGTGCAGCTCAGGGATGGAGCACTTGCCTAGCACATATGAGGTACTGGGACCCCAAGTAGGACACACACAAAAAGATATGCAGAATCCACTTAGAGTCAGGTGGGCTGGAAAGCTTGTGAGGGCAGGTGGGAGGGCGAAGATGGGCTCACACAGGTTGGGATGAAGTGCGACTGCAGCTGAGGACTGAGGCCAGCTGCTTAATGTATGGACTGAATGGGAGTCACAGCAGATTTCAGGGAGTCACTGTTCCAGCAAGGCCTCAGTAGAGGCCAAGTCAGCAGAGAAGGTCCACTAGGCTCTGAGTTAGCCAAGAAAACAGATCACATGAGACAGAGCCTACCCTTGGATAGCAGCAGGCCATGCTGCAATCAGGGAGGGAAGACAAGAGAGGAGTCAGTAGACAGTACGGGGACATGACTGGGAGGGTCAGTGCCCTCTGGGGAGCTCCCCAAAGGTGAGCTGTCACCGTGGGAAGGAGAAACAGGAGGGAGTAAAATGCTAAAAGATGGCATGGTAATCTGAAAGAGACCAAATTAACTAAAGCTGCTGTAAGCATTGAATGGAGCTGATTCCCACCAGACTGGATTAAATTTGTTTTTTCTCTTACTATCCAGTTGGCAGTAGAGGCCCAGAGAAGGATCAGATCAGATGCAGCAGGAAAAAAAGTAGCTACATTTGATTTGTGAATCTGCGCTTAGTGCCTGAATAACTGGATTTTCCATGACATAGCCAACCCTTCCTTCCTTCCTTCCTTCCTTCCTTTCCTTTTCTCTCTCTCTCTCTCTCTCTCTCTCTCTCTCTCACTCTCTCTCTCTCTTCTTTTCTTTTCTTTATATTTCTTTCTTCTTTTTCGTTCATTTTCAATCCCAGTTTTTTAGATGAGGAAACTGAGACTTAGAGAAGTTCAGGAACTTTAAGGTCACATGACTTAATCATGTTTGTATTTAATATTTCTGTTTCTAACAAATTTTAGGTTTGGGGGTTCCATGTGGTCTGCCCAAGAGAAGAAGGACTGGGTAGTTTCCACAGCTGGTTTTCTTGCTTTGTGTATTCAGTTCTGGGTAGGGATGAAACTAGAACTCACTTTCAGAGCCTATCAAAATTCCAAACTGCTTTCTGCTAGATCACGCATCATTAAGGAACTGAGTGATCTTGATCTGACTCCAGACTAATCAGCATATGGCCATAAACCTATCGTTCTTGGTTACTGAGTCGGTCAACATGTAATTGATTTTCAAAATGAAAATCAAAAGCCTGGATATGCAATTCATACATGTTGTTGTTGTTAGGTGCCATCGAGTCGGTATCCGACTCATAGCGACCCTCTGTACAACAGGGAAAACACTATTGTCAGTGCTTCTCTGCTGTTCATAGGGTTTTCAATTGCAGATTGATTTTTGGGAGGGGGTTGCCAGGTCCTTCTCCCAAGCCTACAGCTTCTGGTGTTCCCAGGCGGTCTCCCATCCAAGTACTAACCAGGCCCGACCCTGCTTAGCTTCCGAGATCTGACGGGATCGGATGCCACAGAGCTATGGCTGCAGGCAATTCATACATAGAGTATGAAAACTGAATCCAAAAGATTTAAGGGGTACTGATTTACCATTTACCAGGGAGGAGCTAAACAGAGATGAGAATGGTGAAACCTAGAACACTAGTCCTAGGTCCTTGAGCAAGTCCCTGTAGTTGTATTTTCCATTTATTCATGCGTTCTTTCATTCATTCGCCTAAGGTTTTGCAGTGCCTACAGTATCCCAGGCATAGACTGTGTGGGGAAGAAGAGAAGTGGGAATAGTGAGGGGGAGGCTGATCTTCCAATGCTCTATTCAAGGGGCTGGGGATGTAATTCCGTGGTAGAGAATTTGCCTAGCATGTGCAAGGCCCTGCTTTGATCCTCAGCACCACAAAAACCAAACCAAACCTAACCTAACCAAAAAACACACCCTGCTCTGTTTATCTTATCAGTTTTGCAAACTTTCCTACCTCAATTTTTCCAGTGATTACAGAAAATTCTATTCAACTCCTCAAAGGAGAGAACATCTATGATAGCATCTTGTACACTAAAATGTCTAGGGTAAGAGAAAAGTCTTGAGGGATGTATGCGTAACACCTCCAGAAAGACTGGCTCTTCCTTATTGATTTTAGAGTTCAGTTCTATAAGATCTGGATTTATGATTTATATCCTGGCTACCTATATTTGTCTATACCAATGTTAAATGGGCTTACCCTTTGACCCCATAATCCCAATTCTAGGCAGTTATCCTTAGATATATGCTTGAACATGTGCTGAAAGGTATTCCTTATAACCTTGTGTGAAATATGAAAGTATAGAAACAATCTAAATGCCCATGAATATGGAACTGATGGAACAAATGAAAATATGTCTCCACACTAGAAAACTATACAGCCATGAAAAAGACTGAAGTAGATCTATCGACCTACATCTATGGATCTAGCATGAAACAATTCTTGCATATACGTTGTTAAGAGAGGCAACTTGAGGATCTTTGTGTGGCAATATGATGCTATGATTTGCATAACAGCCCATGAGGTGGGGAAATTCATAGAGGAAATGAGAAAGATAGAAAATATTTCTCTCTCATATTATTGCTGGGCTGGGATTAGCTCAGTTGGTAGAGCACTGTGCTGCAGTCTCTGAGGTCCCCAGTTCAATTCCCAGCACTGCAAAAATGGGAGAAGGACCTGGCAATCTACTCCCAAGGCAATCCCAAAACAGTCAGCCATTGAAAACCCTATGAGGGTCGCTATGAGTCGGATACCGACTTGACGACACCTAACAACAACATATTATTGCTATACAAGAAACCCCAAAACTGTGCAGTGTCCTGAATGTGAGTCTAAAGAACATATTCATTCCATATAATATATATATAATTATATAATATATATAATATATAATATAGATCCTTACATTCAGCAGAAAGGTTTTTTTTTGCCAGGCACAGTGGCGCATGCCTGTAATCCCTGCGGCTCGGGAGGTGGAGGTGGGAGGATTGCAAGTTCGAGACCAGAGACCCTGTCTCAAAAAATTAAAAAAAAAAAAAAGGGCTGGGGGCGCAGCTCAGTGGTCCAGCACTTGCAAAGCATGCAAGCACGAGGCCCTAGGTTCAACACACAGTACCACAGGAAAAGAAAAAAAAAAAGGTTTTCTTAAAATTAATTAATTAATTTTTTTTGTGGTACTGAGGCGTAGAGTTCAGGGCCTCACATATACTTTTCTAAAGAATTAAGCCATTGGGCTGCACACCGAGCCCCTTCTTTCTTTTCTTTTCTTTCTTTTTTTTTTATTTAGAGATAGAGTCTTGCTAAGTTAGGCTACTTCGGGTCTTAAACTCACGATTCTCCTGCCTCAGCCTTGAGTGTCTGGGATTGCAGGTGTGCGCCACCACGCCAGGAAGCTGAAATTTTTTTTTTGTAAAAATTTTGAAATTTTTAATGTACAACTTAATGTTTTTCATTCTGACATGCCTTTCATTGTGACATTTCCATATATGCATTTTGTTGTACATTGCACAGATAAGTTCCCCCTTACCCTCTTGTGCACTTCCTCCCCCCATCCCACCCCCCAACCAAAGACCTCTCTTCCATTTGCATGTCTTTTTTGTGGTAATATTTTTCTATATATCCTTGGATCCCAATTATGTTTAAGATTGAAACTTTTTCTGTAGTGAACTATCTTTTTACATTGTCCTTACTATTACCTAAATTTTCTAGCCCATCTGTGTTATCATCATTCTTTGGTATTATTGGTGTTATTATAATTATTTTCAGAACTCTTAAAGTTGGGCTGTTCACCCTGAGGCCACCCCCTCCCCTATTCCTCACTCCTCCTTGTTCCTCCTCTCCCACCTCTCTTCTCCCAGGATTTCCTCCTTTTGCTAGATCCCTCCCTCCTTCTTTTACACTCCTCAAATTGACCCTTCTCCGCTAAATCGACTTTAGCTTTTTATTATGTTCCGACCTCCACATAGGTTTTTTTCATTCTTTTAATTTTTGATGGAATCTCAAAGTTTTAATGCTTATGACGTGGCTGAGATGACTCTGGAGTATAAATAGGAATCAGCCTGGGAGTTGCCTGCCATATACTGTCCTTGCTTTTTCTCTAGATGAGGCAGGAAGGGATCTGAAGACAGCAAAAGCGTGTTTAGGATATATTGGAAACCAAAGTGGGAGTTGAGGGCATTCATTGGACAGGAGTGAGAGGAAGGCTCTGGCCTGCACACAGCAGGGTGGAGAGTGTGCTGCTTTCTCTCACCTTCTCGCATCTGTGGAGGGATGCTGCTCCCGCCCCCCTATATTTAGAGATGTGAAGTTCAACGTTGTTGTTCCTCACCAGAGCTAAGCTGCTTCTCTGAGAAGACAGGTGCCCTTCCCACCTCCACGGTCCCAGTGTCTGTAAGAGGTGGCCTTTAGGATTCATTAATCACTCAGTAGGACAGATTCACAGTGGGCAAACACCTCTCTGTCACCATTTCCCTCGTGAATAAAATGTAAACATAATTAAATATTTGCAAAAGGTAGGCAACAGATGGGCCATGAAGAACAGTCTCATTTATGGTCATTAAATGAGGCCTTTTGAAAAACAAAGCACTTGGGATGTTAGCGGTCTCCTCAAGGAAGGGATTGTAAACCCCACCCTGTCCAGAGCCTTTTCCAGAATCCCAAGTGACTCCCACAGCTTCCCCACCTACCTCCCAGGGCCTCCCTCCCTATGGTTTCCACTTTCTTCCTCTCCCTGTCTCAGCCCCATCAGGAACAGATATGGAGGGGACATGAGCCCTTGCCTCATGTAGGGTGACACAGTCAGCTTCCATCCCCACAGAGGAAGCTGGCTTTGTGGCTTCTTCCATTCTGTGGCCATGACTTGCAGGAGGCAGGTCCGAGGGTGTTCAATGCTTACAAATGCTGAGGGCTCATACATTCTTTTACACATTCATCTTGAACCCCAGCCACAAATGCCCCACTGACCCACTCCCCATGATTCCCTCACACATCCATGCCTTCCTCCTGCACACCCCAAATTGCCCTCTCTCAAAACCCCCTCCAGCCCCCTCTGCAGTGATTCTGAGGAGCTCTTCACACTGATGCGGAAGGGTGGGTGGGGTCGGTGTTTCTGTCTGCTCTTCCCAGCCTGCTGTAGGACATGTGAGGAAAGCAATCTGATGTCCTCTTCAAGGACAGCAATCTGATGCAGCACGAGTGCCCTAGGCCTCACTGGGTCTACACGGGGCCCAAAAGTTAAGGTGGAAAGGGAGTGTACTGTGGCCTCCTGCTATAGGGCACCTGCTTTCCTGGCTCCAGAACCCCAGGGTTCCCCAAGGCATGGTGCCAGGCCCTGCTCCAAGAGCCTTAAAGAAGACGCGTGGGTGCAGATGGACCCTCTCACTCCTCCTCTGTCCTGCTTGATTTATTCTCCATCTTCTTTTCTTCATTATCCACTTCTAAAATGTGGCCTGTGTCCATCTCTGAACTTGCAGCCCTTAGATCCAAGTGGGTTTCTGCCAGGCCACCTAGAAAGGACTGCATTAGAAGAGGTGGGCTATTTCTAGAACCATTTGCTGGGAGGTTCAGGATGTCGACTTCTGCCACTAGCAACTATAGATTAAAATGTGAAGAAACAAATGAAGAGGAGAGACTTAAGCAACATGGGAGAAAGACCTTCCCAAAGATGCTGGTAACTACAGGTATCCTCAAAATTTTGGGAGCTCTACCAGCCTTAAGAATGGCACAGATAAAATCTGCATACTTTAGTTTTGATGTGATTCTCTTCTGAGATGGAAGGATAAATTTGATCTGTTTTCGTAAATGGTATGGTATACATCCAGCAAATAGTGTGTAAAAATTTAAATGCTATGTGGATCAACATTTCTTACTTAATGTTAACCATATAAATTTTAATCAAATTAGTATCCTAATTTAACTGTGCCTAAAAAGTATAACTATGGGAGAAGGACATAACAATCCAATCCCAAGGCAATCCTGACCAAAAAAAAAAAAAAAAAAAAAAAAAAATCGGCCATTGAAAACTCTATGAAGGTCACTATGAGTTGGACATGATTGGATGGCACCTAACAACACAAAAAGTATAACTAGAACCTCTAAACTCTGGTCCTATGGCTATGCTTATCAAGGATGCGTCTAAATAAAAGTGAATCTACATTCAATTGATTTAAGGAAAGAGCTCCAACCTGGCTTCTTGTTCTCATGACCTTTGTAGGGGTTTTGACATCATTTAGATTTGAAGGTCTCCTTTCCCCACAGTGTTTCAGGCATTGTGACAGGAGAGCCTATGCTTGGCTAATGCGATTTTCGGGTATGCGGTGAGGAGCCTGTGGGTCTGCACTGGATAATGAAGAGTTCTTCTCCCTGGCAGCCGAAGCAGCTCATCACCGACTCGCGCTGCCGCCACTGATGAAGACAGAGAGGTGAGCCCAGTGCTATTAACGCCTGCGACCAGCTGCAAGCAGCGCAAGTGAAACTAAGTGATATGACCTTCACTAAGCCCACGAGGACAATGAAAGCTAGTGCATGGCTTGGATGGGAGCCAGGATCAGCCCTATTGTCAGAGTAAAGAAATTCATTAAAGAAGATTTCATACTACGTGCTGAAGATGTTGTGGGGGGAGGGCAGAGAGGAGCGAGTGTTGATCAAGAGACAGCAAACAAAAACTTTGTTCCTTGTTGCAGGATGCACTGAAGTCCCTGCTTCGGCAGAGATTTATGACCCACAGACCTCAGAGGGTCTTGTGAATATCTGTGTCACCCAGCTGCCCTCTCCCTCCACCTTTCACAAGCCATGGGCCCATTTGCTTTCTAGAATCACGGGAAGGGCTGCGGTGACATCTCTGTGTAGATGATAGGATTCTGAACAAGAGGACCGGCTGCCGACAGAAAAGGAAGGTACCTAAAATCAATGGTCAGAGGGGAAATTACAGTTTGGGATTTAGCTGTTAGTGAAATATGTGGTGGAAAGTTTGCAAATTTAAAGAAGCCAGGCTGGTCTCCTCACTTGAGATGTATCAGGAGTCTGAGGTAATAGGAAGTGCTAGAGGTCATGATGATTGGGAAGGTCTAATTCTTGTTTAAAGGGGCAGCCACTGTTCAGCACCGGTGGATTGTTTTGAAGAGGGAATCAGGACCATTGTTCCTGGATCTCCTGAGGTTTTTAAGGAAAAGGAGATGAGACTATTTTTAAAAAATATAAAATCTCCCAATTAAAAAATTAAAAATATCTTGAAATATTAAAGACAGAAAATATTAAAGAAAACACTAGATTGATCAAGCAGAACATACCTATGGACTACATTTGTCCTATAGGAATCTGTAAGCGGAATAATGATCTCCCAATGACATGTATGTCTTTATTCTGGGGACCTGAGAATATGTTATGTTACATAGCAGAGGAGAATTAAGGCTACAGATGGCATTAAATTGTTAATCAGCTACCTGGAGATGGGGAGAATATGCTAACTGACACAAATGGGGCCAATATAATTGCAAGCATCCCTAAAAGTGGATGAAGGAGATAGGGTCAAAGTGATTTGATGGGAGAAAGATGGAGTATATTTTGCTGCCTTTGAAAATGGAAGGAAGTCACAAGCCAAGGAATGTAGGAGGCCTGTGGAAGTTGGAAAGGACAAAGAAACAGTTTGTTCTTTACATCCTCCTAAAAGGAAAGTGCCTGCAGCCATACGACTGTAGTGTCAAATCCTGTCAGATCTCCGAAGCTGAGCAGGCTCAGACCTGCTTAGTACTTGGGTGGGAGACCTCCTGGGAACACCAGGTACTGCAGGCTTAGGAGAAGGACCCAGCAACCCACTCCCAAAAATCAACCAGCCGTTGAAAACCCTGTGAACTGCAGAGAAGCATTGACAATAGTGTTTCCTTTGTTGTACGTAGGGTCGCTATGAGTTGGACACTGACTTGACAGCACCTAACAACAACAAAAGGAAAATAGCCCAACTGACACCTTAAATTTAGTCCAGTAAGACCCATTTTGGACTTCTCAAGTGTGAAACTATAAGATGAAAAATTTGCATTGTCTAAGTCACTAAATTTTGTGGTAATGTGTTACAACAGTAATAGGACACTGATACAATCTTTATTTTCAAACTCTAATCTTAAAAGTTGAGAGGGGGAAAGTAGGAAGAGTGATAGTAGAGAAATGCTAAAATCTATTTGCCTTTTATAATAATGAGGGACAAATGGAGAGAATAAATGCCAGGCTGGGCTGCTTGAATTCCTTAGTGGACATTTCAATAAAAGTACTTACCGACTTAAGCAGATGCATCTATGGTTTTACTTCTTAGACACCCAGCCCTATCCTGGAGGAAGGTTTTTTGTTGAGCATATGTTTATTATAGAAATTGGTTTTATTATGACATTCTTATGGTATAAATCATGTACATTGATATTATTCACCCTCATCCCATTATCCTTACTTTTCCCTGCTGGTCCCTTTCCTCAAATAGTCCCTCTCCCCCAGGTTAAAAGTCTTTTTTTTTTTAAAGTCTAGATTCTCCAAATGAGACGAAAACATATAATAGTTGCCTTTCTGGGTCTGCCTTATTTTGCTCAACATGATGATCTCTGGCTCCATCCACTTTTCTACAAATGACAAAATTTCATTCTTAATGGCTAAATAGTATTCCATTGTGTAGACATACCACATTTTCTTTAACCATTCATCTATTGATGGACACATAGGTTGATAACATAACTTGCCTATTGTGAAAAGTGCTACAATAAACATGAATGTACAGATATCCTTATTGTATGCTGACTTGGATTCCTTCAGGTATATACCAAAGAGTAATACAGATGGATCATAAAGCAGTTCTGTTTTTAGTTTTTTAAGGAATCTCATACTGATTTCCATAGTAGCTATACTAATTTACATTCCAAGCAACAGTGTGTAAGTGTTCCCTTTTCACCATATCATTCCCAACATTTGTTACTGTTTGATTTATTGATGTTAGCCATTCTAACTGGGATTAGATAGAATCTTATTGTAGTGTTCATTTGTACTTCCCTGATAGCTAGGGATATTGAACATTTTTTCAGATATTTATTGGCCACTTGTAGTTTTTCTTTTGAGAACTGTCTCTTTAGTTCATTTGCCCATTTACTGATGGGATTAGTTGTTGGTTTCTTTCTTCTTCTTCTTCTTTTTTTTTTGGTATTTAATTTTTTGGGCTCTTTATATATTCTGGAAATTAAACCTTTGTCAAGTGAATAGCTGGCAAAGATTTCTCTCTCATTCTATAGGCTCTATCTGCTCTGTTTATTATTGCCTTTTCTGTGCAGAAGCTTTTTAATTTCATGCAACTCTTGGGGCAGTTTTTGAAGTAACCCAGAGATCTCTAAGTCAATAGTACCTTGTTTACAATGGCAGTATCCAACAATACCTGTGGGATCTGCTGTGTTTCTCAGCCTCCCTTGTGGGGTGGGGCACATGGCCAATGGGTTGTGGTGAATGTGACACAAACTACTTTCAGGGCTGTCCCCTCAAAAATTCCACCAATCTCCAGCCCCTCTCGCTTTCCTTACTGTGGCAACCCTGGAGGCCTTGTGTTCCACATGATTTAGGTCATAAATAGAAAAGGCTGTCCTACCTCTGTAATGAGCAAGAAATATGCCTTTGTTGTGTTGGAACACTAAGATTTTAGAATTGTCTGTGGCAACATTACTTCTTCATCAGTTACTAAGTCTAAAAAATGGACAGAAGAAGATGAGAGGAGTTGTTAAGGGGCAATTCAGTTGGGAACCCAAGAAAGATGTGGGTAATGGTTATGAGTAGGACTATGTTTTTCCCAGTGTGATCTATAAACCTCTCACAGGAACAGGGCATATATAGGTGGAAAATAGAACAACATATAAAACATTTTAATGGGTATGCATTTATTTGATTATGTATTATGATGAAAAGATTTTAATGCAGCACAAGTGTAATTTCACAGGTGTGTTTTTCTTAGGAGTCAATTAGATGTAGATGTAAAGAAAATGTTAAGTTAAAAATATGTAAGTGGTATATAGATTTTGGAATACAAATGTGAAGGTGGCATTTGAATAACTGAAACTTGAAGACCATGGGTACAGGCAACAGGAAAATGACAGTAGCTTGAGGTATCTCTGAAAAGAATAGACAGCAGCCATGGCTTTTCTATGGGTAAGTTATGTATTTAGTTCTCAAACTGTAGGACTTGAAGGAGATCTGAAGTTACCAGCTCCTTGTTGCCTTCATGGTGGGGTCTGATTCCCTCCTCCTAGCACTTAAGACCTTTTGGATGTCTAGAATCTAGCAGTAACTTAACACGCCAGTTCCATTTCTATTGACCTCTGTTCAATTCTACCACATAGTTCCACCCAATTTGTAAGATACAGTTCAAATCTCTTTTTCTCTGTGAAGCGTTACTGCATTTCCCCCAAATAAAAGTGCTCTCACCCTCTTTAAAAGTTTTGGAGTGCCTACTTTTGGTGCCCAGACGTGCAGTATTGAAGTAGAGTCATTTCTATCAACATCGTGCCTTCCCATTTAAATTGTAACCTTCTGAACAAGATGATGTCTTAATCTTACAGTATGTCTTTATATCTTTCATACTTCCTGGTAATTTTCCATACCACACTATTGACACATTTGTTGTAACTTTTTGTTGTTAAACATGTTTTTCATGCTCCAGAGCTTTTCAAAGCACAAGCCAAGAATTGCTGGATAAAGCAGAATAGAGCTGTCCTTTGACATAAGGGTAATTTATTGAGCTTTCTGTTTGAAGAAACTCAGCTCTAATGAGCTTGGTAGTGGGGAATGTCATGAGTTTTGCTATTACCTGGCTTATTAAAATGGTCATATTGGTGAAATGTTTTCAGGCAGGATTTCAAAGTAATAGTAGCTGCTGCAACAAATAGAACTCAACATTAAATAGTAGGGTTTTATTTCTGACTTCCATGTAATGATCATGTAATAATCAAGGCATGTAATCCATGTAATAATCAAAGCACGTTAGTTTTCCTCAGTGTGGTCAACAAAGTATCAAAGCTTCTTCCATTTTATGGCTCATTTACTCCCCAGGGACTGGCCATCATTTGTATCTAGCTGCCAGGAGGTCAAAGAGAATTTGCAGAAGGTGCTCCCACTTTTAAAAAGCTCTGGTCAAGAAATAGCACACATAATTCCAACTCAGGGTCTGTGGGTTAAAATAAGCCACATGGCCACATCTAGATGTCATGAAGCTGGGAAATGTGCTTCCTAGGTGCTTCCCATCACAATTCTTAATTATGGATTGTAGCACATGCACTCATGTAGATGGCACTCAGCTAGGGCCAGCCCACCAGACACCTTCCAAGGTTAGTGGCCTTTTAATTTGACTTACAAGGAAATGTGGAGGAGGTTGGCAAATAATTGGAATAACAGAGGAAAACACAGTAGAATCAACAGACCCCATCTGGGCCCTTACACTGCTCTGTTAATCTTAGGAGATGAAGGAAGGTCGAGGACAGGTCTTGGAGCTCAGGTATAAAGAGTTCTGGAATGGAGAAGAGGGATGGAATGGGGCTCTTCTCATTTGTGTTCTTCTAAGACTGTCATTTTGGCCAGGTGGAAAAGTAAATTTTCCAGTCACATCAATCTGACTGCTGGCCAGGTTATAGGGCTTCTGCAATTTGAAGTCCTGGATCTGGGAGAGATGTACCAATAATACTGGCTTTTAGGTAGAATGCTATATTTTTTCATTGCCTTTTTATCTGTTTTCTTTTTTGAACTTTATGATAATTTGGTGTAATGTTGATGTTGTTAGGTGCCGTCGAGTCGGGTCTGACTCATAGCTCATAGGGTTTTCAATGGGTAATCATTTTGAGATTGCTTCTGGAGTGGATTGCCACATCCTTCCCCCGTTTTTGCTGCGCTGGGGGATTGAAACAAGGGCCTCAGAGAGCACAGAGTGGCACTCTACAATCTGAGCTAAAGCCCAGCCGTGGTGTAATAGAGAACATTATCATTTAACAGACTAGAAAAGTGAGGCTGGAAATGATCCCAAACCTTACAGGAGTGTGTGAGTCAGGATTAGACCTAAGTCTCCTGACTGGACATTCAAGGCCCATTCCATTCTGATTCAGTCTCCTTTCTGGCAAACACTAGGCTTCAGGTGAAAGTGAGACATAGACCAATTCTGACCTTCAGTTTTGCAGGTTCTCTTTTCCAGGCTTTTTGCCCTCCCAAAGATTGGTTTCCTAATTTCAGTCAAAAACTGCTTTTACCCTCTTGGCTGTGCTAACTTGTACCTCTCCTAGAAGTATTGGCATCTTTCCAGGCTAAATCTGAAGAGACATAGCTCTGTTAGTGGCATCCAGGGGGAACACACAGGCCCGTGGCACACAATTAAACAGTCGCATGCGCCATAAAGCCAGTCTGACTTCAGCCAGCACTGTCATAATTTTCCCTCCTTGCCAGAGCATAAATTACACAAGTCAAGTTTTACAGCTGGGGAGAATTTTAGAAATCAGCCAATCTAGCTATTTATGCTTGGGCAATAAATATATGAGTACTTGAAAATATGCTCATTCCCACTAGTGATCAGAGCAATGTAATTAAAACAAGAAGACAATGGGTTGCCCTGTCAGATTACTAAAACCGAAAATTTATCTAGTGTTGGCACAGGTGTGGGAAATCTCCTGTTTTATGTGCCATTGTAAGAGTGTGGATTAGTAACAACCTTTCAGGGGTCCTTTCGCACAGCCCTAAGCAAAAATTTATCCTTTGACAAACCAATTTTATATCCAAGAATCTCTACACCTATGAAGGCACATAATATATATGTTCATGAATGATCGTGATTAGTCATTACGTCGTGATCATTAAAAAAGTAGAACCTAAATGCATTTCAATAGCTTACTGTTGTTGTTAGGTGCTGTTGAGTTGGGTCCAACTCATAGCGATTCTATGTAAAATACAATGAAGCACTATCTAATACTGAGCCACGACTGGCGCTATTTTCAGTGCGTCTCTGCTATTCTTAGGATTTCCAAAGGCTGATTGTTTCAGGAGTGGGTTGCAGGTCCTTCTCCCTAGCCTGCAGCACCTGGTATTTCCAAGTGGTCTTCTATCCAACCACTAACCAGGCCGATACCGCTTAGCTTCTGAGGTCAGACAGGATGGAATGGCAGGGTGGTTTGGTTGTACAAGGGTTAAATTAATTATAGAACATCCATATTGCCATATTGTGGAATTCTGTGTAGCTTTTAAAAAGAATGTCTGCACCCATAGTTCCATGGCATCTGATCCCTCCTGATAGCAGAAGTAAGCAGGGTCTACCTGATTAGTCTTTGAATGGGAGACCGTTTAGGAATACCAGGTGTTGCAGGCTAGGGAGAACAATCCAATTCCGAAATAATCCACCACTGAAAACCATATGAATAGCACAGAAGCACTGACAATAGTGCCAGGCATGGCACAGTGTCAGGGAGTGTTTCATTCTGTTGTACATAGGTTGCTATGAGTTGGGTTTGACTTGATGGCATGTAACAACAACAACAATTAAAAAGAATGAATTAGAAATGCATAATGGTACAACTGCTTTGGGAAACATTTGGCAGTTCCTCAAAAAGTTAAATCAAGTGTTACAATATGCCCCAGAAGAATATACCTGAGTACTGGAAATGTGTCCACACAAAAACATGTGCACTAATGTTTATAGTAGCATTATTCATAGTAGCCAAAAAATGGAAGCAACTCAAATATCCATCAGCTATTATGGATAAGCAAATTGTGGTATGTCCATACAATGAAATAGTTTTCAGCTATGAAAAATAATGAAGTATTGCATGTTACAATATGGATGAACTTGAAAACTTTCTGCTAAGTGAAGGAATCCAAACATGAAAGGCCAAACACTGTATGATTCCATTTATACGAAGTGTCTAGAAGGGACAAATTCTTAGAGACAAAAAGTAAATACATAGTTTTTATAAACTGGGAAAAGGAAGGAAATTGGATGTGACTGCCAATCAGTATAAAGTTTCTGTTGGCAGTAATGAAAATATTATGAAATTAGTGGTGAAAGTTGCACAATTTGTGAGCAGTATACTAAAAAAACACTCAATTGTTTTAAATAATAATTGTGTTTTAGATTGAAATTTCAAAAGGTGAATGTTATGGCATGTAAATTATATATCAATAATTTTTAAAAAAAAAAAGAATGAATTTGAGCCCGGTACCATGGTACATGCCTATAACCCCAACAACTTGGAAGGCTGAGGCAGGAAAATTCTAAGTTTGAGGCCAGAGAAAGCATGTGGAATTTAGTGAGACCCTGTCTCAAAAATAAAAAAAGGGGGGTTGAGGGTGCATCTCCATGGTAGAGCACTTGCCTAGGAGGCATGAAGCCCTGAGTTCAACCCCCAAATACTGCCATTAAAAAAAAAAAAGAAAAAAGAAAAAAAAAGACATCTGGTTGTCTGAATAGAAAGGGTGTCTCTGGATCATTGTAAGGGTAAAGAACAAGTTGTAGAAAAATATATAGCCTATTTCTATAGCACAACAAAACAAACTACAGTACATTAGTCATGATCCAACCATGAAGATGGAAAAGCTCAGTAAATATTTAAAACAGTGGCAATTTAATACAGGGAATTGATGACAAAGGTGAAAAGCACACCTCCATAGGTGAGACAGACTGAGGAGACATTATTTTCAAAGGCCAGGTTCTAGGGTCATTTATTATGAACAGGAACCATGGCGGGCTTTCCAGTGGAAGCTGAAGCTATAGAAGTACTGCAGCCACTACCAGAGGTGCCATCTCAGGCAGGGTAAGGCTGAGAAGCTCCTTTGGCTCCTCTCTTCTTGCCAACTCCAGGTTTCCTTGTTACCTCCCGTTGGTCATAACTACTCAGAAGCCAGAGGGGAAACACCTGAGAAATGGAGTTCCCAGCTTAATGTAGTTCTTAGGGCCAAGGGCATCAGAGAATGGATATAAAAACAAACAAGCACTTGACACACAGTCATCCCCTTTTGCAACCTGGTCCCCTTCCTCATTTGCCTGCCCAGAGGCATGGGTCATACCTACCAACCAAAATGTTCTTGCCCTCTCCTGACAAAGTGAGCTGCAGGGTCCTTTCAGGTGTAAAAATCCATTTTAAGTGCATAATTTCCAGCTGATATGATCCTTCCCAAAGGTCTGGATGTGGCTTCTTATAGTGTGGTGGCCTATCAACTTAAGTTGATCATAAAAAATAACAAAAAATAATTGAAAAAGAAAGAATCAACTAATATAAGCCTAATAAAAATATTCATAGCTGTTAGAGTCCATATATCTGCAACAGAGTATGAGACCATACTTGATATTTATCACTTCCTATTTCCACAACTCAATCCCTTGAGCCAGCCCTTCACCTATTAGTGGGCCTTGACCCAGTGCAGTAACTGAAATTGTCATTCCTAGTAGCCAAAAAATGGAAGCAACTCAAATATCCATCAGCTATTATGGATAAGGAAATTGTGGTATGTCCATACAATGAAATAGTTTTCAGCTATGAAAAAGAATGAAGTATTGCATGTTACAATATGGATGAACAATAGGGTTTCAGCGTCTTTAGTGGCCGTGCCTTTATTGGATTGCTACAGTCTTCTGTTGATCTATAATTGGAGGTATTAAGAGGCACCTCTTAGTGACATAGATTATCCCCAGTGATGGCTTCCTGACTCCGTTGTGTAGTGGTGACCCAGTTTCCCCTTAATAATTGAAATCAACCCTGTTGGCTGTCTGTTGAGGCAGTGACACAAAAAAATCCAAATAGGCAGATGGTAATTTCCTCTTCCTTTTCATAGGGAAGTGTCGGGGTTTGGCTCAGGCCCGGCTGAGGTCAAAGCCTTGCCCTGACATCCGGTGGGCATCAGGGACCCACTGGACCAGGTTTGTGTGTTGGCCAGAGGTGCCAAAGAAGGACCTCGGGAGACCTTCTATGGGAAACAGGAAAGGGAAAATTTATTGGGCTGCTCCCCAACTGAGGGGCAACCAGCAAGCAGCCCCTGTCAAGTGCTAGTTCACTTGTACTGATGGTACAGCTCTGCTCTTAAAGGCACAGCTACAAGCAACTGATGTTCTGCTGGGCTGGAGGTCTGGTGGTCTTGACTCTCACAGCTCACCTTCTCTGCCTCCCTCCTTCCCAAGGATGGGAGGAATTGGGAAGCTCTTCATGAATTGCTTGTAGCCGTGGGTGCTTCGGGGCTCCTGGTCTTCACTTGTCGTCTTGCTAGATAGTCTTCAATAGGATTGGGGAGTGCTGGATCAAGGTGATGGGGTCCAGACAGCAGATGAAGGATGGTAAGAGGTGAAGGGGTGAAGTAGGGTCCAGGAGCCTGCTTATATAGGATCCTGGAAGGGGGAGTGTACTGAGGATAGCCAATCAGGAGACATTCCTGGCAGGCATGACAGCTTACCTGTCATACATGTCAGGTAGGGGCAGTTATTTAAATAGGGTGATTTTGGGGTGCAATGGGGATTGGTAGGTAAAGTGGGAAAGGGTCCAGTCAGGTAGGGTACCTTAGGAGCCAATCAGGGGGCTATGGGTAGTCAATCAAAGTAGAGGTGGTTGAGGCTGGGTCAGACTGGTCAGGGGACATCTTTGCTCACTCGATGGGAGGGATACAAGTGAGTGAGTGGAATATGGCCCTGGGGTCACCTAGAGGTCAGTCCCTCATGCTGGTCTGAGGGACCCTAGTTATGGGGTACATTTAAAAAAGTCCCCAACAGGGAAGTAGTCTTTCTTTGGATTGCAGGGATAGAAAGGGAACATTTAAGAATGAATATACTAGAGAATAGGACCAGCCTTCCACCCTTCATCCCAGATCCATGTATTCTGGCTATGGGAGCAAGAGTGCTTACATTATATCCTATAGCATAATACCCAACTTCATAGGTTGTTGTCTTCTATCTAGCACTGTCACCAAGTGTGCCACAGGCCCTTCTATCAGGCCAGCTTCCTCTGAGCAATTGAGGTATATAATAAGGCCAGTGAATGCCATGAGTGTGAAGCCATTGGTGCACTTCCTTCACTATTAAATGTATTTCTTGCTCAGAAAGTTGTATGAGATATCATGATGATAAATGAGGCATTCCCTAAATCCATGAGCAGTGGTGCTGACAGAAACTTATTATACTAGGGAAGATGCAGAACTTATTATACTAGGGAAGTTTGGGCAACTTGATGTAATGAAATGTAGGCAGCAGAATCCAAGGTTCAGTTAACGAATCAAGGAGACTGTTGGAACTGTTTCCAGCTGCCTGAGATAGAACATGAAATCTGGAATCTTGAGTAGGTGTGTCCTTATTGCTAAATGTAGCCTTAGTTCATGTTATTTTCTGTTCTTAGCTGTTATCACCCTTAGAATTTACTCACACAGCTATTCTCCAAGTTCCTGCTCATCTGGATTAACAACATCTTACATTTCCCAGAACAGCCCTTGAAATCCTCTGCCTAGAGTACACTGGAATCTGACTCTCTTTATGGGTCCAGAACTTATAGTAGTGGATCTTGAGAAGAATAGAATCTCATTGTAAGAAGCTACTTAAGGTAAGATGACTATGTTACAGAGACATTGAGCAAATGCTAGCTTCCACAGACAGGGAGAGATGGCCTGGCTCCACAAGAAAGTGGGGGACCAACAGGAATTTGCCAGTTCAAGCTTCTAAGCCTTGTCAAACTGTCCAAAGGTTCCCCTCTCAAGGATCAGGACCCCACATCTTCTCAGCTAATGCCCCAGTGCTAACATACGAGACATGGCTAGGTTTTGTATACAGTTTATGTTGTCACTCAGCAACATGCACAATTAGATTTGGTATCAGATCTTCAGCTACATCTACCCAGTGACCATTGAAATAACAGATTCTTTTAAAGGTATTAAAGAAGTCCACTGGTTCTGTCGTGCGGCCTGAGCTCCTACTTTTCTTTCTGTAAGCTTTAGCACCTTTAGAAACAGAGCACACTTATCTGAGTGGAGAGAAGAAGTTATTTGACTTCCCAAAGCCTTAACTGGCATATTGTGGGGTGCGCACCACCTCGTCCAGCCCAGATGTTCAGATGGGAGATGCTGCCATGCACACAGATACTAAACACAACTCACTCTGGACCCTTGGGTGAGGGGCGAGGACTCCTGCGGTCCTTGGGAACACCAGCAATACGGGGAAAAAGGAAAAAGCCTCAGGCGCTTTTGCCTTGCGGGGACAAACACAGCTCTGGTGGCATGGGAGGCCATTTGTTGAAGTGGATAAATAAGCATGCCTCCTTGTCCCAAGATCTCTCTGCAGAACAGCTGGGGACCACTGTCTGTCTCCAGGCCCTCACCCCTTTTCTATTGGAGTGGTTAAACCCCTGTGCCCAGAAACCCCTCTTTCCTGTCGCCGCTCTGTCAGCAGTCACGGATGAGCAGCATTCTTGGTGTTCCCATGGGATCCTGGCTGATGTGGGCAGCAGGTCCAGCACTCACTGCCCCTATCAGTTGCTGAGAACTAGAAGGCATGTCACCTCTGCCAGACGTCTGGGTGAACAGGGCTGTGTTTTAGCCTACAGGCATGGGGACCTGCCTCCGGGCCTTGGCACCAGCTGTTCTTTCCATTCCTGCTTCAGTTTGTAAGAAGAAGGCTCCCTCCCACCATCTCTTTGTCCTCATGGTGATCTGAGGTAGGTTTGTTGTTGTTGTTAGGGGCCGTCGAGTCGGTTTCCGACTCATAGCGACCCTCTGTACAACAGGGGAAACACGATTGTCAGTGCTTCTCTGCTGTTCATAGGGTTTTCAATGGCAGATTGATTTTTGGGAGGGGGTTGCCAGGTCCTTCTCCCAAGCCTACAGCTTCCGGTGTTCCCAGGCGGTCTCCCATCCAGGTACTAACCAGGCCCGACCCTGCTTAGCTTCCGAGATCTGACGGGATCGGATGCCACAGGGCTACCTCTGCAGGCCTGAGGTAGGTAGGAATTGTATTATTGTTCTTGCTTTAGAGATGAGGAAGCAGACTCAGAAAGCTTCAGAGCCTCATTAGGATCATATAGCTTTTAAGACATGAACCTGGGGCTGGATTTTTAGATTGCTTGATGCTTAGACAGGACCCTGATCACAGTTCGGAGGTGCAATGTTCAATTAGCATAGCACTGGTTGTTGTGAGGGTCCCCCTAGCTGCATCACATCATGGCAGAAGCAGGTGTATGAGGGAGAGATTGCATGGTGAGGCAGGACACCAGAGCAAGGGGAGGGGACAGGCTCTCTCTTCTGTAATAACTCACTTTCCTGAGAACTCACTCCATGACACTGGCATCCCCTCTTCAAGGAGCACCCCAGGTGAACTTAATCACCTTCCACTGGGCTCCACCTCTTAAAGGTCCCACACCACTTCCCCACATGACCACCCTGAGGACCTAGCTCTCAGTGCATGACCCCTGGGGGGCACACTCAAATTATACTCATACCATAGCACTTCCTATATGCTAAATTGCCATTCAGGCCTCCTTCTTGGAGAACCCAACCTGTGACATTCTCCTTAGCCTTGGAGGGCATCAGTCTCCATATGTTTTAAGGAAAGGGATTGAGAACAATTTTCTTGTATCATAAAGGGGAAAAAATATCCTTTGTAATGTCTTGTGCTTGCATGAATGCCTTTCACATTTGAACTATGAAACTGAAAACACTGCATTTATCACCTGTTACTATCAGAAATGTCACTTTCTTGAGACATGGTATCTTCAGATTTTCTCAACAGAGCCCTGTATAGATCTTGGTTCTTTCAGAGGTTTTCCAATAGGACTTGTTGAGACCAGATCCTTTCTGATACCCATTATGCTGAACTTGTCAGATCTCTGCTTCCTGGGGGCAAGAGGCTGCAGAATGATTGTGGGGACTGACACTCATATCAGGGACTCTAGTTCCTGTCTACCCCAAACTTCCATATTCTAGTCATAATGGCTTTGTAAATTTATGCTTTGATTCATCTAGTATGTTTCAAATACATGTAACTAGAGATAAAATATAAAAATATAAAGTAAAATAGGGATGGGAAGAACTAAAGGCAAGACAAAGGCAGGCATGGTGGCATACAACTGTAATCTCAGCACTTTGGAGGTAGAAGCAGGAGGATCACAAGTCTGAGGCCAGTCTGAGCTAGTCAGTTCCAAACTGGCCTTGGTTCTGTAGTGAGGCTCTGTTTCAAAACAAACAAACAAAGACAAACATTCCCATGAACCGGCAATGAGAGCCACAAATGAGGCTGAAATCACAGGCTACTGAGCTCTGAGCGCAGAGTTGAACTCAAGTAACTGGATATTTCATTCTTATGGGGTAAATGTACTTGATGCAAGAGGGGACAGAGATCAGACTCATTGTTTGACATCAGATTGAGATAAGGCTCCCTTCCTTGTGAAAGTAAGCTGAAAAAAGTTCTCTTCTGCTGACAGCTATTGAACAGCTGTGGCTTTACTAGAAGCTCTGAGCCTGGGGAGAGTCTCACAACAGCCTGCTGATTTGATCTCTGGGTAAGCTATATCACTTTGAGGCAGAGGCTGCAGGTCACATATGAAAACTGGTTCTGGTCTTAAGGACCAAGGATTCAGGAAGAGGTAATTATGAGGTAGATAGAAAGGAGAAACAAATAAACAAAAAAACCCCAAATAAAACAAAACAAAGAAACAAACAGACAAATAAATGCAAATGAAAATCCCAAAATTCATAGATGAAATAAAATACTAAAAATTTAGTGAACAATAATAATGAGCAATTAGAAAATTTCTCCTCAAATAAAATTAATTTCACAAAATAATCCTACAGTCTTTGTACTAATGCTTTGGAAAATCAAAGAGCTAAATAAAAAAATAATACCCATAATATGAAACTGTTAAACAGAAACAACAAGAAGAAATGAAAGAGTAAGAGGTAAATATGAAAAAACATCAAATTACAATATTAGAAATGAAAAAATTAGTAATTGAAAATTTAAAAACCCAATAGAGATGATAAACTGTAGAATGGTCATAATAAAAAAATGAGGGAATGTAATAGAATATAGTATTGAGGAATTCACCAGGATTCAACATTGAGAGTAAATTTAAAAAATTAAAAGACCTGAAGGCACTTTTAGTAGGCACATTAAAAAAGGGTTCCAGAAGAAGAGCGTGAAGAAAATAACAACAAAAAATTTGAGGACATAATAACACAGGATGTTTCTGAACTGAAGAACGATAACTCTTGGTTGGAAGTGCACCCTGAGAAACAAGTGAGATAAATAAAAGTAAACCCACATTGCGACATATGGTAATGAAACTGTAAGATACCAAAGGTACAGCAAGAAAGGTTCTTAAAAGCTGCCAGAAAGAAAAGACACTTCATCTATCTGGGGAAATCAATAGGACTGACAGCAGACTTTTCATGAGCAACAATATGGGCTGGGTGAGAGTAGGTATTTCCTCAAAGCCCTGCATGAAAGAGAAGTCAAGCTCATATTTTATCACCATTTGAGCTATCATTTCAAGACTCAGAGAAAAATGATAGAATTGTTAGAGACCCAGAGTCTAAAAAATCTTACTACTCTCAGAAATTATTGTTCAAAAATATCTTCGGCAAGGATGAAAATGAGCCCAAGGAAGGCTTTGCTACAAGAAACAATTGTGAACATACACATAAATGAGCTTTTAAAAAATTCGCTCTGCTTAACAATTCGTTCACAGAATAAACATTTTTTGTGTGTTGAAAATTTCATAGTTAAAGAAAGGATAATAACCGCATGGGGGAAGGAAGTAGTCAGTGTTTACTTAAAGTATATGAAGTCCTATTTATGTGCTGGAGGAGGAGAGAAATAATAAATTTAGACTTTGTGAGAAAATTTATGACTGAATGTTTATGATAAAAATTTTAAATAACCACCAAAAGAAGGTAAACACAATTTGTAGATTGCAAGGCAGTAGAGGCAGAGGGAAAAGAAATACAGAACAATGTTATCAATCCGACAGAAGTCAGTAAAAGAGATAAGAAGCAAAAATAAAGGATGGTAAGCAGGAACACAAACTCTAGTGCTAAAAATAATTCCATCGGTGACTAGAATAAATCTAAAAATATTAAATTCAGGTATTAAAAAGCAGATTATTTAATTGGATTTCAAAAACTCAAAGACAGGTTATATGCTACACTCAAGAGCTGCACTTGAACTAAGTTGGCTGAGAGTATAGCTTGGTAGCCGAGCACTTGCCTAACGTGGTGAGGTCCTGGGTTCTATCCCTGGCACCAAAACCAAAGCAAAACAAAATGACGACAATAACAACAAAAACAAAATCTGAAAATGAAGAAATGGGGTGTGGGGCATCATCAGTCAGGGGGCATTGCTCTGGGCCCTGGAGCTAAGCCCTACCCCTGGAGACCCACTGACTGGTGAGGGTGCTGTCAAAGAATGGTGCTGCCAGGAAAGGAGGCTTATATCCACAGCTACTCTGAGAAGCCTTGGGAAAGGCTGGCTCAGAGATTTACACTCACAGCTGCCCCTTGCTTCTTGTTTCAATGACGACACTCTCAGCTCAAGTGTTCTACAACAGTTCATTATTGTGCTTCCTTATCTGGGTCAGTGTTCAGACTGCAGCTGTTGCTTGCCCTGTGCACTGTGCCTATGTACCCTTCAGGGACCAGTCAGAGGCTGCCACGTACTAAGGGGTGATTGGATCAGGAGGGATATACAAATGTGGCATCGTAATGGGAACCAATCAGATATTGTCCCTTAACTGCTCAATCAGGGGTTGTACACAAATTTAGAGATGGCCAATCAGGTGTCGAGGGGTTTGAGCAGGCAGTTGGATGCCAGAGCCATCTTGGCTCACTCGACGCCCAAAAGGTCCTGGATGTAGGGCAGAAGTTACTGCCCAGGGAACGAGTCCCAGACCTCTAATGGGGCCAGATAGGCCTTGAGGCATGCTGCCTCCTTAGGCTGAATCCCTACAATGGGGCAAAGTATACCAGACATTAACCACTAGATAGTAGGGGGGGACTTCACAGTAACTTGAATTGAAGGTACAAGCAGATGATTCTCAAATCTCAGATTGTACTTTTAGCCTTTTTTGAAGGTTCCATGATGACTTACTGCTTATCTTTCCAAGGGCCCCACAGACGTCTCCAACTCAGCTTTGCAAAACTGACATCATCCTTTTCCTTTCTAGACTATCTCTAGCTCTATTAGTGACCCTACTGCCCACAGGGTCCCAGTTACCTTTGATCCTAGGAACTGCCACTTTTCTTAGTTGGTCTTGATTAAAATATTGTTGTTGTTGTTGTTAGGTGCCATCGTGGGTCTGACTCATGGTGACCCTCACAGGGTTTTCAATGGCTGATTGTTTCGGGATTGTTTTTGGAAGTGGATTTCCACATTCTTTTCCCATGATTAGAGTATTAGGGCAACCAAAACACAGACTGGATCTGTCAGGAGGGCCCAGAGATTTCCTAGGACAATTGGCACCTTTGAAGAGAGCACTGCTGGAGTGTTACATGCAGGGGTGGGTGCCCTTCAGGTGGACAAGAAGAAACAGCAGGTGGGACTGAACTGGCCAGATACAACTGATTCCTGCCACTCTGTCTTCTGTGCCCCAACTCTGCCCAAGGGGGAGGAGAGTGGAACAACAGCGGTGGCCAAGGCGGCAGCAAAAGAGGAAGCTCTGCTGAGTGGGAGATGGTTTCAGGAGCCTAGGAGGTGGTGTAGCAGGGGTGGGTGGGCCATAGGGAAGGAACTGTCAGATACAGACTGGCCACTGAGAGCCCATCAAATTCCATCTTCACCTCTGAGAAGACAGGCTGGAGGAGGCTGTGGCAGGGAGTGTGGAGTCTTCAGTGTTGGGTCCTCCTCGTATTTGACTACACAAGATGTTCACCTCAACCTGGCAGCTGACAGTGCCTTTTACAGCTGCACAAATCAAATATTCTATTGGGTCGATCCAGAGCAGTTATTAAGTGACCTGCCTTGGGGAATTGCCTGCATCACTGTTGTCAAACTGGTGCTTTCCTGTCAAGCAGGTACAAGTCCGGCCCCCACAACCTGGTTATTTCATGACCCAGACTGGACCACAGGGACGGCAACGGTACTGCCCTTGTGAGACCCGCCCGTGGTCTGCATAGATCAGCACTCTGCCTTAATGGAATTATGTAAATATTCATTTTTTTTAATGCAGTGATGAGGCAATTGCTTAAACAGAATGCATAGCCTTATTTTAGATGGCTCTTTCTCCTCTTTGTTGAATGGATTGAGAGCAAGGCAACCCTAAAATAGACTGCAATGCAGGGAGTGGCCAGAACAAGGAAAGGAAGAGCAGCGAGGAAGCCCCTCATTTAACAGGCACATGGGATCCCATGGGACTTAATTACCCTGTTCCTGTATCCCCCCCATTGCTGGCCAGGGACAGACACACAGTCTGAATGTGGACCTTCCCATTCTGGCCCTTTCAGAAGGGAAGCGACTGGGCCCTGGGCCCCAGGAAGGCTGGAGAGGCTTGGCCGGCTCCCGGAGCCCACCTGAGGTGTGGGCCACTGAGGCCTGACCATCTGCTCTGCCACCTTGGCTTTAATGAGAACTGCCCCTGTGCCGCTCCACAGTCCTCATTATCTGCTTGGCCTGGCGGGCTGACGTGTTTATTCTGCAGCTGCCAGAGTGGTGGAGATGATTCGTTCATAAAGACTCGCACCTCTTTCAAGTTGAGTTTTCTTTTTGCCCATCATTTGTTTCCTCAAACATTTCAGGATTAATTGAACACTCTTCCCCCTTCCAACCCAAACACATGCTCGCCTTCTCTGCACAATATGGCAACCTTGGCATTTGATCATCTGCGTACGCTTCCGTTGCTGGGGCCCCGGGGCTGACAAAAGATCCGTCTCGAGTAACCTCAGGCCACTGCGTGGGAGAAAATTGAGTTTCATTTCAGATTAGCCTCTTCAGTTTCAGCCTCTGAAAAGCTCATTTTCTATAAATCTAGGTTTGGATATCTTCAGGCTCACCTTGAGCATGCGACTGCATATCTTTTGCTCACTTTTTAATTATAACTATGGGTTTGGAAGCTTCTACAATATGTCATGTTTTGAGTAAGGGGAAAAGAGGGAGTGAAGAGCTCTAGGCAGACTTTAGAAAGCATCAAAGAAAAAATTGTTTTCTCCAACATAATTTTGCTATTAAGACTCAACCAAACAGCGTAGCTAGGGATTGAAATGCTGTCTGCTTTCTTCTACTGCACATCCCATCTTATAAAACACAGCTGGACCAAAAAACTATCAACTCCATTATCTCCCCACCTCTCCTTCAAGTGCTGCTTAATCCTTTTGCTTGGAAGAGTCATAGGGGTGTTTAAAATTTTTTCTGTGTGTAGGAGGCAGAACAATGGCTCCCAAAGGTGTCTACATGTGTACATTTGAATATGGTTTGTCTCCTCCAAAACTCATGTTGGGGTTTAATCCCTACCATGGGGGATAAGGAGGGGGAAACAATCCAACTCTGATGTCTAGAGGTGATGCTTTGGGGAAGCAATTAGGGTTAAAGTTATCAGGGCAAAGCCCTCATGAGTGGATACTGGGGACTTTGTAAAAAGAGGGAGGAAGACTAGAGGACACACACACACACACACACACACACACACACACACACACACACACCTGCTACTGCTCTCACATGTGATGATGCCCTGTGTTACGTTAGGATTCAGCAAGCAAAAAGCCCATTACCACGTGTGGGGCCCTTGAATTTGGCCCCCCAAGATTGTGAGCCTAAAGTAACTCCTTCCTTTCTTTCTTCCTTTTTTTTTTTTTATACTGAGAGTTGAACCCAGGGCCTTGCGCTTGCATGCTTTGCAAATGCTGTGTCACTGAGCTGCACATCCAGCCCATTTCTTTACCTTTTGAGATAGAGTTTCACTAAATTATGCAGACTGCCTCTGGTCTTGTACTTGCGATCCTCCTGCCTCTGCCTCCTGAGGAGCTGGGATTATAGGCGTGCACCACTGTGCCTGTTACTCTTTTCTTTCAAATTTATGCATTCTGTGGTTCTGCTTTATTGTTGTTGTTGGGTGCCATTGAGTCCAGTCTGATTCATAGCGACCCTATGTACAAAGGAACTAAACACTTTCTGATTCTCTGCCTGGCGATCTTTTTTATGTTTGAGCCCATTGTTGCAGACACTGTGTCAGTCCATTCCATCTAGTTGAGGGTCTTTCTTTTTTCCTTCACCCACCACTCTCCCCAAATTATGTCCTTCTCCAGGGATTGGCCCCTCCTGACAACATATCCAAAATACATCAGACACAGTCAAAGCATCCTCTCTTCGAAGGAGCACTCCCAGTTACATTTCTAGGATGGATCTGTTGTTGCATTTTGCAGTTCCGGGTATATTCTGTATTTGTCTCCAGCAACATGACTCAAAAGCATCAATTCTTCTCCTGTCTCCCTTGTTCAGTGACCAGCTTTCAGCAGCTTATGATGCAACTGAAAATACCATGGCACGAATCAGACAGTTCTGTCTTCAATGTGACATCTTTACTTTTCAACACTTTAAAGACGGGTTTTGCCACAGCTTTTCCCAATGCAATGCGTCTTTTGATTTCTTCACTGCTGCTTCTGTGTGTGTTGATTGTAAAACCAAGTAAAGCAAAATCTTGGATAACCTGAATTTTTTTCTACATTTATCATGAAGCTGCATACTGACCCAGTTGTAAGGATTTTTACTTTGTTGATGTTGAGTTGCAATCCATACTGAAGACTGTGCTATTAGTCCTTCATCAGTAAATGTTTCAAATCTTCTTCACTTTCGGCAGGCAGAGTTGTATCATCTGCATAACACAGGTTGTTAAGGAGTCTTCCTCCAATCCTGATGCTGCATTCTTCTTCATAAAGTCTAGCTTCTTGGATTATTTGCTCAGCATAGTAATTGAAGAGGTACAGTGAAAGAGTACAGCCCTAATGCGCACCTTTCTTGATGTTAAACCAGGCAGTGTTTCCTTGTTCTGTTCAAATGACTGGCTCCTGGTCCATGTACAGATTCCTCATGAGTACAATTAGGTGGTCTGGTATTTTCATTCTTTGCAATATTATCCATGATTTATTATGATCCACACAGTCAAATGCCTTTGCATAGTCAGAAAACATTGATAGACACCTTTTTGGTATTCTCTGCTTTTGGCTAATATCCATATGATATCAGCAACTATGTCCCTGGCTCCAAGCCCTCTACTGACCCAGCTTGATTTTTGAGCACTTCCCTGTCTATATACTGCTACAGTGGCTTTTGAATGATCTTTAGCAAGATTTTGTTTGCATGTGATATTAATGATACTGTTTGATAATTTCCACATTCAATTGGATCCCCTTTCTTGGGAATAGGCACAAGTATGGATTTCTTTCAGTCAGTTGGCCAGGTAGCTGTTTTCTAAATCTCTTGGCATAAACAAGTTAGCATCTCCTGTGCTGCATCTGTTGTGTTGAAACATCTCTGTTGGTATTCCATCAATTCCTGGAGCCTTGTGTTTTACCAATTCCTTCAAGGCAGCTTCCACTTTGTCCTTCAATACTATTGGTTCCTGATCATTATGCAACCTCTTGAAATGGTTGGTCAACCACCAATTATTTTTCATATAATGACTCTGTGTATTTCATCCATCTTCTTTTGATGTTTCCTGCATCATTTAATATTTTCCCTATAGAATACTTCACTATTGCCGCTTGAGGCTTGTATTTTTTCTTCAATTTCTTAAGCTTAAGAAAAACAGAGCACCCACCACCCACCACTCTTCCTAAATTATGCGGTGGCACATGCCTGTAATCGCAGCATCTCAGGAGGCGGAGGCAGGAGGATTGCAAGTATGAAACCAGAGGCAGTCTGTGTAATTTGGAGAGCCCCTGTCTCAAAAAAACTTTAAAAAATGGGCTGGAGTTGCAGCTCAGTGGTACAGTACTTACAAAGCAAGCAAGCATGAAGCCCTGGGTTCAAACCCCAGTACCCCACCCCCAAAAAAAAGAAAAAAAAAAAAAGAAAAACAGAGCATATTCTTCTCTTTTGGTTTTCTATCTCTGGCTCTTTGCACATGTTACTATAGTATTTGATTTTGTCTTCTCTAGGTGCCCTTTGAAATATGTTCAGTTCTTTAATTTTGTCATGCCTTCCTTTTATTTTAGCTGGTCAATGTTCAAGGGCAAGTTTCAGAGTCTCTTTTGACATGCAATTTGGTCTTTTCTGTTTTTCCTGTCCTTTTAATAACCATTTGTTTTCCTCATGAATGATGGGTTTGATGTCATGCCATAATTTATCTGGTCTTTGATCTTTAGTCCCTAATGCATTAAACTTGCTCTTGAGGTGGTTTGTGAACTCAGGTGGGGATATACTCAGGGTCATACCTTGGCTCTTATACACTTGTTCTAATTTTCTTCAGTTTCAGTTTGAACTTGCATCTGAGCAATTGATGGTCTGATCCACAATCACTACCTGGTCTTATTCTGACTTTTTGATATTGAGCTTTTCTATCATCTCTTTCCACAAACATAGTCAATTTGGTTTCTATATGTTCCATCTGGTAAATTCCATGTATTTAGGTGCTGTTTATGTTGATAAAAAATGTATTTGCAATGAAAAGGTCATTGGTCTGACAAAATTCTATCATGTAATCGCCAGCATCACTTCTGCCACCAAGGCCCTATTTTCCAATTACTGAACCTTCTTTGTTTCCAATTTTTGCATTCTAGTCACCTATAATTATCAGTACATCCTGATTGCATGTTTAATCTGTTTTAAAGTGCAGAAGCTGGCAAAAATAGTCTCAATCTTCATTTGTGGCCTTAGTGGTGTATAAGTTTGGATAATAATCATATTAACTTGCCTTCCTTGTAGGCATATGTATATTATTCTATCACTGACAGCATTGTACTTCAGGGCAGATCTTGAGATGGCTTTTTGGTGATGAATGCAACTCTATTTCTCTTTAATCTGACATTCCTGGTATAGTGTATAATATGATTGTCTAATTTAAAATGGCCCATGCCAGTCCATTTGAGCTCACTAATACCTAGAATGTTGATGTTTATGCATTCCATTTCCCTTTTACAATTTCTAATTTTGATTCTCGTCATTAAGGTCAACTCTACTTTAAGAAGGCAACTTTTCCCCACTTATGTTTTGAATGCCTTCTGACTTGGAGGGCTCATTTTGTGGCACTACATCTGCCAGTGTTTCTCTGCTATTCATAGGGTTTTCAAATGGCTAATTATTTCAGGAGTGAGCTTCCATGTTCTTTTCCCTAGTCTGTCTTGGTCTGGAAGCTCAGCTGAAACTTGTCCACCATGGATGACCCTGCTGGTATCTATAATACCAGCAATATGGAAGCCCCCAGAGTATGGCAAACTGAAAGACATGTGGGGGCCTGCAATATTAGCAACAGAAAATGGACTGAGACAACATCTTAATATCCTGGACCAACTACTTTCCAAACAATTAAGGATCTTGGGGTGGGGGACTACCGTTATCTATCCAGTTGGGTACTCAATATAATTATAAGAATCCTTAAAAGTGATAAAAGGAGATGAGGAAGGGAGTCAGAGGGAGACATAGCCATTGAAGAAGGCCAGAGAGATGTAATGTTGCTGGTTCTGAACATGGAGGAAGAGGGTATGTAGAAGCTGGAGCCTGTAAGCTTGGGTCTGCCTCTTATATCTGGAAAGGCCTATAGTCCTGCTGACACATTGAATTTAGCCCAGTGAAACCTATATTGGACTGCTGGTCTATAAAACTGTACAATAATAAATGTATGTTGTTTTGAGTCAGTGTTGTGGCACTATGCTACCATAGCCCAAGGAAACAGATACATCATATAATTTTGCTCTGGTCCATTTAAATTCAAATTGTGCAAGGTGGGGCCATGCTCAAGGCCCTGCATGTGTTCTCTGTGTGACAGGGTTGAGCACCGCTGTGCCAACTGTGCTGATGTCTTTGCACCTACTTGCGCTGCAGCCCACTGCAATCTGACTGCTGGTCCCAACACACTTCTAAACCTCACCTTAAATACCAGTTGCCTCTTTGCTGGCTAATAAAGTGGACCCTTCTTCCTTTATATTGTACTCAAAATTTGACACTGTTGGCCAGTTCTTCATGTTGATAGAGTCCCCCGCCACGGTTTTACTGACACATTCATCTATTTCCCTCTTAACTGTCTCCATCCTTGCAATACTCCTTAGCTGCTGCTTTTCCTTGGCCCAGTCCTTAAATATCAAGGTTGTTGGGGGTTCATTCTAGGGTCTAGTCTATTTTTACTTTAGATAGTCTTTCACTTGTCCCTTTAGCTTGCATGTAATGGTGGATGCCTAACTTAATTTTTGTGCTCAAATATTTTTCCTGACTTTCAAAACTATACATTTAGTGATCTACTTCAAACTCAGTATGCCCAATGATTTACTCATTTTTCAACCTCAGTTCCCTTCTTCTAGGTATGGCATTGGCCTGCAGCTGTATCACTGTGGCTTCCAATCCCATCAGATCTTGGAAGCTAAGCAGGGTTGGGCCTGGTTAGTACTTGGGAGACTACCTGGGAACACCAAGTGCTGTAGCCTTGGGAGAAGGACAAGACAACCAACTCCCCAAAACACAATCTGCCATTGAAAACCCTATAATAAAGCAGAAGCATAATAATACTATTTTGCCTGTTGTACGTAGGGTCGCTATGAGTCAGACACCAACTCGATGGCATCTAACAACAAGTATGGCATTATTATCCACATAGCAACTTCAGCTAGAAACCTGGGAATCATCCTGGCTCTTCTTACTCTCTCTGCTTTTCCTTCCTCAAATCTAATTAATCATTTGTCTCTATCCACTCAGTTTCATCCTGGTTCAGGGTACTTTCATTTCTATCCAAATTTGGCAAAAGCCAAAGCCATCACTCAGAAATAAAAATGTCATTATTCAGCAGAAAACACTTTAACATCCTCAGGAATAAACTCCAAGCTTTTCTCTACTCCTCAAGATACAGTGTCACCTTGCCCCTGCTTTCCTGTCCAGCATCATCTCCTGCCACACTTGGACTCTGTATATCACCACTCCTCTGCTCTCCAAACTCTGTGCTGCAGCCATTAGGAATTACTTCAGTTGTCTCAATTCACCATGCTTCCTCTCATCTCCACCTTTCCTCATGGTGCTCTTTCTTCCTAAATATGCTTTTGCCTCACTCTGGGACTAGCTAAGTCTTCAGCACACATCAGTTTCAGCTTAGCTATTGCCATGGACCTCTGTCATGGACCTCTGGCTTCTTAGCACTCACTCACTCTTCCTGCAGCATCCTGGTTTTCTTTGGGAGAACTAACCCTTTCTCTGTTGTGTCTTCTGAGCTAGATGGTAAATACAAATGCCTGTCACTTGTCACAGAAGGAAGTTAGCTCCTCCTTTGCATGGCCTTGGTATAAGTACGCAGATAAACTGTGACCTAACATACTCAATCAGACACTTATTTCCAGGACTTTGAATCTTATACAAATAATGCAAAGATGAAAGAAATGGAAGTTCCTCCATGTCAGTTGTAGATTATTTTTTGTTTATTTTTTTATTTTGTTTTGTGGTTTTTTTAAAGACATCATCTTGTTATATGGCCAAGGCCTGCCTGGAACTCATTATATAGCTCAGGCTGGCATTGAAGTCAAGATTCTCCTGCTTCAGCCACCCAAGTGCTGGGATTAAAGGCCTGTTCCACTGAGCCTGGCCATAAGTAGGGTTTACACTACAGTGTCCTGGTTCAGACACCCTGCCTGGGTTCCTACTTCCCAATCCTTAAGTTGCTTTAATTTCTGCCCCTTTATAAGTCTTCTTCTCCAGCTGTTCTGTTTATGCCCAGTAGCCTTCCAGGAAATTACTATATATTTCAACTAGCAAGAGCTAGTTTCTGGTGGCTTCTCATCTATAACATCTTCAATGGCTCCCTAGCCTGGATTAAAAGCCTCTCCTATGGGCTTATCCTCATCAGAGTAGTTAGCACTGTATATGAAAATGTCACTTTACTTCTCTATTTCTCCTACTAGACATAAATTTCTAGAGGTCAAGAACAATAACTTCTTCATTATTGAATACCAAGAGCCAAGGACAGTGGCTGGGATATATTAAGTAATTCAATAAGTATCTGAGGCATGTGTGAATGCAACTTCATTCTTTGATGTGAACAGAGTAAATGTGTATAAGGCTCATGGTCTATTAGTTCCAATATTTATAAATAAATGACTACCAATTTATATAATTGCTCAATGGCAAAACATACAGATATTTATCCAAAGTGTAAACCAAACCAAGTCAAATCCAAACACAAGCTTCCACTTCCAGGCCTTCTACTTCCTATTTGCTCCCTAAGTATAGCAAAAATTCCTGGGGAGATTATATATATATGAGGGTCACTATGAGTTGGACCTGATTTGAGGGCACTTAACAACAACAGCAACAACAACAATACACACACACACACACGCACACACACACACGATCTCAAATAATACAAGATTTTGAAAGTTGGAGAGAAGATAGACAAGGGAGGGCCCTCAGGACTTGTGGAAAGATGTGATGGTGAGTTCTGTAGGCTTTCTTCTTACGTCCTATTTTTCAGAATTAGAGTGAAAGAAGCCTGTAACCTCATGGCTTTTCATCTGTAATGAAAAATGGACACAGACAAAATGATCTTCAACAAAAGCCCGTTGTCTCTAGGCAGAGGACTTGGAAAGGAACAGTCCAGCAGGTCCAGCACTTCTCTATTCCAGCCAAATACCACAGAAAAATCATCCACACCAAAAGTAGCCAAAGATGAGGGGGAGCCTAGGCTGTGCTGGAGTAGTGTTAGAGAAGGCTGAGTGGGTAGACAGGACTTCCATCTCCTCTGGGTGGTAATAAGCACATTCTTTCCCAATGTGGGATTATGGAGACCACCTTGGGAGCCCCTCACATGGAAATAACAAGGTGCACATTCCGCCTCCTAGATGGAGAAGTATCAGGATAGCCCCTGTGGGGAGCCAGAACTCCTACTTCTCCTACCTAACAATAATGGAGAATTCCTACCTAAGAATAATGGAGAGCCCCCGGCCCACCCACAACAGCTTGGTGTAAATAGAGCCTATTTAGGGGCCATAAACTTCCACCTGGCTGTAATGAGATGGCACCTCTCTCTTCTCTTTCCAGAGAGGTGTCAGAGCAAGCCAGTAAAAGCCAGGCTTAAATTAGATCTTAAACCACATAATGTATTATCCAAAATTCCCAGGTTTTAATAAAAAACCATTGGTTGTAATAAAAACCAATAGGATCTAAACCTGAATGAAAACACAATCATCCACAATGACAGAGATGTTAGGATTATCTGATAAAGAATTTAAAGGTTATATCATAAAAATACTTCAATTAGCAATCACAAACACACCTCAAATAAATGGCAAAAGTTCATCAACTATATATAAAATATCAGCAAAGAGCCAGGTGTGGTGGCACATGCCTATAATCCCAGCAACTTGGGAGGCAGAGAAAGGAGGATCACAAGTTTGAGACCAGAAGCAGTCTGCATAATTTAGTGAGACCCTGTCTCAAAAAACAAAACAAAACAAACAAACAAACAAAAAACCTCAGCAAAGAAGAGAAGCTTTGAAGAAGAACAAAATGGAAATCCTAAAGCTGAAAAATACAATAACCAAAATAAAAAGCGCAATGGAAGCCAAGCATGATGGCACATCCCTCTAATCCCAGCAATTTGGGAAGCTGAGGCAGGAGGATCACAAATTCAAGGCCAAAGATAGCCTGTGTAACTTAGCAAGACTCTGTCTCTGAATTAAAAAATGGGCCAGGGTTGTAGCACTTGCAAATTATGTATGAGGCCAAGTAATCCCTCCCTCTCAGAAAAAGCTCAATTGGCTGATTCAACATCAGAACAGGGATAAAAGAATCAGTGGACTAGAAGATACAATGATGAAAATACTCAATGTGAATATAAGAGAGAAGATAGACTAAGGAAAAAAAAAAAAGAAAGAAAGAACAGAGCCACAGGGAGATGTGGAACTGTAACTAAAATTCCAGCATTCCTGTCATCTGGGCTCTAGAAAATGATGAGAAAGACAGAAGAACTGGGAGAATACTCCAATAATATCTGAAAACTGCCCATATTTGGCAAGAGGTATAAAGCCACATATTGAAGAAACTTAGTGAAACCTAAACAAGATAAACTTAGAGAAATCTATACTAACACAAATTATAGTTAAACCCATGAAAATTAAAGACAAGGGGAAAAAATCTTGAAATCAGTGAGGGAGAAACATTCCTGTAGAGAAAAACCAATTCAAATGATAGTGCTTTCGTATTGGAAACCATGGAGACCAGAAAGAAGTGGTGCAACATTTCTCATGCCAAAAGAAGATTACTATCTACACAGAGTCCTATAACTCATAAAATATCTTTCAGGAATGAAGGAAAAGCTAGTAATTCTCAGATGAAGAACAACTAAAAGAATATGTGTCCAGGAGACATACCTTAAAAGAAGAACTGAAGGAAATTCTCTAAACAGAAAAGATAAAAGAAAGAACCTTAAAACATCAGTAGAAAGAACATCTTAAGCAAAAACATAGGTAGATGCAATACACTTTCCTTTTGTTAAGTTTTCTAAATTATGCTCAACAGCAGAAGGCAAAATGATGACACTGTCTACTGTGGTTCTAAATGTATATAAATAATAAATTTCTTTAATTTAAAGAGGGTTAAGACATAACAGGAAGGAGCTTTTCTATACATCACTAAACTAGTAAAATACCTCCAGTATTCTATAATAAGTTTTATGTGTAAATTCTACTGAAAAAGTTATACAATGAAATATGCTTGAAAGTATTCTAAATTGATCAAAATGGAATTCTAAAACAATGCTTAAATAACCCATAAGAATCCAGAAAGAAGAAAAAGTGATGAAATATAGAAGAATTAAAACAAATGACAGACTTAAGTCTTATCATATTAATAATTCTATTAAATGTAAATTATTTCAACACACCAATCAAAAGATATTAATACACCAATTAAAAGAAAGAGACTGGCAGAGTAGAGTAAAAAATCTAATGCAAGTATACGCTATATAAAAGAAACTTAATATATAATGATGTAGTCAGAGTAAGAAGCATGGAAAACATTTATAAAGCAGGAATGGCTTTATTGTTGTTGTTGTTGTTAGGTGCCGTTGAGTCATGTCCAACTCATGGTGACCTTATGTACAACAGATGAAACACTATTTTCAGTGCTTCTCTGCTATTCTTAGGGTTTTCAATGGCTGATTGTCTTTGGGAATTTTCAGTGCTTCTCTGCTATTCATAGGGTTTTCATGGCTGCGTGTTTTTGGGAGTGGGTTGCCAGGTTCTACTCCAAAGCTTACAGCACCTGGTGTTCCCAGGCGGTCTGCCATCCAAGTACGAACCAGGCCTGACCCTGCTTAGCTTTTGAGATCTAACAGGATTGGACACCACAATGGTTCAGCTTCACGCGGCTTTATTAATATCAGATAAAATATTCTTCAGAGAAAATTACCAGAGACAAAAAGGCACTATATAATGATAAAAGTGTCAAGCCAGTCAGGCAGGGTCTTACATGTCTATAATCTCAGAGACTAGAGAGGCAGAAGTAGGAGAGTTGGGAGTTCCAGGCCATAGGCAGCCTGTGTAACTTAGCAAAACTCTGTCTGAAGATAAAAATAAAAAAGGGGCTGGAGGTGCACTCAGGGGTAGAGTGCTGGCTGAAGCATGAATGAGGCCCTGGTACAACTCTCCAGTACCCACCCACTCCCCTAAAATGTCAAGCCATTGAGAAAACATGTTATTGTTTTTAGGTGCCATGGAGTTGAGTCTGACTCATAGCGACCTTATGTACAGCAGATCAAGATACTTCTTGATTCTGTGCCAGGCATATGATCTTATTTATGTTTAAGCCCATTGTTGCAGACACTGTGTCAGTGCATCTGGTGGAGGGTTTTCCTTTTTTTCTTTGACCTGCCATTCTCCCAAACATGATGCCTTTCTCCAGGCATTGGTCTCTCCTGACTACATGTCCGAAACATGTAAGACACAGTCTGGCCATCCTTGCTTCCAAGGAGCATTCTGGTTGCACTTCTTCTAGGACAGATCTGTTGGTTCTTTTGACAGTCCATGGTATATTCAATAGACATCTCCAGCACCATAATTCAAAAACATCAATTCTTTTCCTATCTCCCTTGTTCAGTGTCCAGCTTTCCCAACCATATGATGCAACTGAAAAGACCATGGCATGAATCAGGCGCACCTTCATCTTCAATGTGATATCTTTACTTTTTAATACTCTAAAGAGGTCTTTTGCCACAGCTTTTCCCAGAGCAATGTGTCTTTTGATTTCTTGACTGCTGCTTCCACGGGTGTTGATTATAGAGCCAAGCAAACCAAATCTTGGACAACCTCAATCTTTTTTCCATTTATTGTGAAGTTGCATACTGACCCAATTGTAAGGATTTTTGTTTTGTTGATGTTTATGCATCATAAAAGAGTAGAACTGCAGAATATGTAAAGCAAAAACCAGTAGAGCAGGGAAGAGTTAACAAATCCATAATTATAATTGAAGACTTCATTATCCCTCAGCCAACAATTGATAGAACGACTAGACAAAAGGTAAACAAGGACATAAAAACTCAACAATACTACCAGCTGTCAGGAACCAATCAACATTTATAGAACACACCACTCAACATGAGCAGAACATCTTTCCAAGTACTGAGGGAACATAAATCAAAATGAATCCTATCCTTGGCCATAAAACAAACCTAAAAAAAAAAAAAAAGAAAAGAAAAGAAAAGAATTCACTCATTAGAGTGTACTCTCAGACAATGGAATAGAAATGGGAATCAATAATACAAAGATATCAGAAAAATCTCCAAACACTTTAAAACCAAACAACAGACATTTTTTCATTCCACTGCTGTGGATTAAACTCAAGGCCTCACATATGGTAGGCAAGCACTCTCTTGTAGAGCTACATCCTCAGCCCAAAACATAGAATTTAAAATAATCCATGGGGCAAAGAGGAAGTTTCAATGGAAATAAAAACTATAATGAACTACTTGAAAATTAAAATGGAACATATCATGTTTGTGGTGCACATCTAATACAGTGTGGAGAGAGAAATTTGTACCTCTAAATGGAGGGAAAATCTCAAAAACAATAATCTGAACTATGTCAAATACATAGCCAACTCACTGGAAGAGATCCATATTTGTGCCTACTCCCAAGAAAGGGACCCAAATGAATGGAAACTATTGAGTGATAACATTAATACCACACACAAGCAGAATTTTACTAAAGATCATTCAAAAGTGACTGCAGTAGTATACAGATGGGGAACTGCCAGAAAATCATGCTGGATTCAGAAGAAGGCAGGGAACCGGGGACATCATTGCTGATGTCAGATGGATTTTAGCCAAAAGCAGAGAATACCAGAAAGATATCTATCTATGTTTTATCAACTATGCAAAGGCATTTGACCGTGTGGATCATAACAAATTATGGATAACACTTCGAAGAATGGGAATAACAGAACACCTAATTGTACTCATGAGGAATCTGTACGTGGACCAGGGGCAGTTGTTTGAATAGAACAAGGAAACACTGCTTGCTTTAAAGTCAAGAAAGGTGTGCATCAGGGCTGTATCCTTTCACCATATCTCTTCAATTTATATGCTGAGTAAATAATCTGAGAAGCTGAACTTTATTAAGAAGAATGCAGCATCAGGATTGGAGGAAGACTCTTTTAACAACCTGTGTTATGCAGATGACACAACTCTGCTAGCTGAAAGTGAAGAGGATTTGAAACATTTACTGATGAAGATCAAATAACACAGTGTTCAGTATGGATTGTGACTCAACATCAAAAAAACAAAAATCCTTACAACTGGGTCAGTATGCAACTTCACAATAAATGGAAAAAAGATTGAGATTGCCCGAGATTTTGCTTTACTTGGTTCTACAATCAATAACCATGGAAGCAGCAGTGAAAAAATCAAAAGACAAATTGCTCTGGGAAAAGCTGTGGCAAAAGACCTCTTTAGAGTATTAAAAAGTAAAGATATCACATTGAAGATGAAGGTGCGCCTGATTCATGCCATGGTCTTTTCAGTTGCATCATATGGTTGGGAAAGCTGGACACTGAACAAGGGAGATAGGAAAAGAATTGATGCTTTGAATTATGGTACTGGAGATGTCTATTGAATATACCATGGACTGTCAAAAGAACCAACAGATCTGTCCTAGAAGAAGTGCAACCAGAGTGCTCCTTGAAAGCAAGGATAGCTAGACTGCATCCTCCACCTATGTATTTTGGACCCGTAGTCAGGAGGGACCAATCCCTGGAGAATGACATCATGTTTGGGAGAGTGGCAGGTCAACAAAAAAAGGAAAGCCCTCCATTAGATGGATTGACACTGTGACTGCAATAATGGACTTAATTATAAATAAGATTGTGTCCTTGTCACAGAATCAGGTAGTGTTTCATTCTGCTATACATAGGATCGATATCAGTTAGACCCAACTCAATGGCACCTAACAACAACAATCTAGAATATATGAAGAACCCTCAGAACTAAGAGTAAAACGCAACACAATTAGAAAATAGGCAAAAGACATTAACAAACATTTCACTGAAGGAGAGATACAGATGACAAATAAGTACATAAAAAGATGTCCAACAACATTCGCCATGAGGAAAATGCAAGTTAAAACCACAATATGATACCACAACACAACTATCAACATGTATAAAACAAACAGTGACAACACCACATGCTGGCAAAAATGTAGAGAAAGAAACTGGATTATTGATCAACTGCTGGTGGGAACATAAAAGGCCACAATTGCTCTGAAAAGCAGTTGGCCCATTTTCTTTTCTTTTTAACTAAACATGCAACTACCCTATGACCAAGTTATTGTACTCTTGGCCATTTCTCCTAGAGGAATGGAAGCATGCTTATACAAAAACCTGTAATATGAACATTTAAAAAGCATAATGATAGTTCAAAATGGAGACAGCACATATATTCTTCCATGAGTGAGTGATTAAACAAATTGAAGTACTTCCAAACTATGGGCTACTATTCAGCAATATAGAGGAAAGAAGTATTGATGTACAACAACCTAGATGACTCTCCACAGAATTATGCTGAGTAAAAAAAGCCTATCCCAAATGGTTATACACTGCATGAGATGAAATTATCAGGAACAAACATCATATGTGGAAGTCAATAGTCACCATATATACAAACTATAATCAATAAGAAGAGACCCCAAGAGAAAATATAAATATACAAAATATAACTAAACCTGTCAAGAAGTATGGAAGATCAATAGGAAGAAAATTCTACATATTAATGAGGATAACAAAAGACTTGTACAAATGAACTGTATACTAAATTAATATGTCAGAAATTATATAATCACAGAGCTCTTGATTCTCCCTAAAGTACACTGTAATTTTATGTTCAACTGAATGCAAACAGAACTGCTTTGGAAGTAGACAAGCTAATTCTAAAATTCATATGGAAAAGTAAACAATTTAGGAAAACTAGGAAAATTCTGAAAAGGAAAAATAATAAGAGGATGGTCTCTACTACACAGGAAAGGATAATATTCAAAACAATGTGATACTGGACCTAAATAGATAAATAGACTAATGGGAAAAAATTAGTATAAAAATAGACCTTCAAGCATGGAGGAATTTATTGCATGATAAACAGGGCTTTTCAAATCAGTGGGTGAGCTGATTATTTGTTGGCACTTAGCCTCATTCCCAACCTTCCATGCTCTCATCTGTTCCAAAGCTGTTGGCTGGAAGCCAGTGTACTACATTTCCAGATTTCATCATCAGCTACATTTAATTAGGCAACTCAGAGGAACTCAGTGACTGGGACTGAGTGCAAGAGGTAAGAAGGAGCCTTATTTCTGCATCTGGTGCTTCTCCTGGCAGTAGTAGTGGCATCCAATGTCAAGTAACACGAGTCATACCAGCATCAGTGAGAATGACAGTGGTTTCAGTAGCATCATTAAAGTGCAAGTCCTTGGATTCCTGCTCAGTGTCTGCAGTGGGGTTCCAAAAACATCATTGCCTATGCTGTCAGCAGCTCTGCAGTGAGCATAAACTGGTGGTGCCCAAACCCAGGGCACTAGCAGCTTCATGATCACTAAATTCCTTTCTCCCTTCGCTTCCTTAGCCCTTCTGATGACTTTGCACTGATTCTTTGTATTAAATTATTCTCTGCTTGAAATATCCAGGTTTCCAGATTTTCTGACAGGATACTAACAAATGTAAAGAGAAAAATGACAATTATTGAATAAATTATATCAGTGAAATGATATTGGTGACATGATATTGGTCAGCCTCTGGGAAAAAAAGCATTAAGTTTGATTTCCTATGTCACAAATTATACTAAAACTAATTTTAGATGGCCTGCAGCCATAGCCCTGTGGCATCCGATCCCGTCAGATCTCGGAAGCTAAGCAGGGTCGGGCCTGGTTAGTACCTGGATGGGAGACCGCCTGGGAAAACCAGAAGCTGTAGGCTTGGGAGAAGGACCTGGCAACCCCCTCCCAAAAATCAATCTGCCATTGAAAACTCTATGAACAGCAGAGAAGCACTGATAATAGTGTTTCCCCTGTTGTACAGAGGGTCACTATGAGTCGGATACCAACTCGACAGCACCTAACAACAACAACAAATCTTAGATGAAACAAAGACTTGAGTATAAAAGAAATGAATCACAAAAGTATAGAAGAAAATATGGTGGATTTAAAAAAATAACCTCAGACAACTGAAGGAATTTCTAAGATGCTCCAAATAATAGAAACATTTGAAAATTTAATTAATAAAAAAGTTGGCATGGATGAAATTCAATTACAAAAGACCCAACAGACAAAGAGGAAAAATATTAGCAATGGATATCCATGGATAAGCACCTGAACAGAAAAATCAGCAATGATCACTGATAGAAAGAAGAAGCCAAAAGAAGCCAAGCATGATGGCACATGCCTGTAATCCTAGCATTCAGGAGGTAGAGGCAGGAGAATTGTGAGTTTCAGGGCAACTGGTACATAGTGAGACTCTGTCTCAAAAAAATTTGAAGGAAGGATGGAAGGAAGGAAAGAAAGAAGAAAGGAGAGAGAAAGGGAGGAGGTAGGAAAAGAAGAAAGGAAAAAGGAAAAAAAGAAGGAAAGAACAAAAGAAATAGTTCACAGAAAGGAAATATGAATAGGTAAAAAATATCACTAGTGAAGCAATCTGGTCCTAGGCTTTTCTTTATTGGAATGTCTGTGATTTCTAATTCAATTTCTTTACTCATTAGTCTGAATTTGCTGTTTCTTCATGATTCAGTCTTGGTAGATTGTATATATCTAGGAATTTATTCATTCCTTCTGGGTTACCTAATATGCTGGCATATAATTTTTGTAGTACCTTTTATGATTTTTAAAATATCCATAGAATTGGATGTGATGTCTCCTCTTTCATTTCTTTTTGTTAATTTGACTCTTCCTTCTTTTTTCTTAATCTAGTTAAAGTTTTGTCAATTTTGTCTATCTTGAAAGATGTTGGATATGTCTATGACATTAATTGTGATGATGGTAACATAGGTATTTGCACATGTTCTAATTTACCAAATTGTGCACATTAAATATGTGCAGTTCTTCATATATCAATTATACCCCAATAAATGTTTTAAAATATTTGGCCTCATTCATAACAAGGAAATTGCACATTAAAATCACAATAGATACCATTTCTACCTATCAGGTTGGCAAAGATAGGAAAAAAAGTTGATAACTGTGGTTCTTTAAAAATATGTCTATACCTTTTTGATATTCCTCTTTTTCAAGAGATAGAGCTTAATTTTTCTTTCCATGAGTGTGGATTGAACTTACTGACTTGCTTCTCATGACTAAAACACAGCAGACATGATGGTTGTGACTTCTGAGACTTGGTCTTGAACATCATTGATATTCCTGGCTTGCCCCCTCTCTTGGATTGCTTCCTCTGGGGAAGGGAAATTACAACACTATGAGGACACTGTAGAAGCCCTTAGGGAAATTCACATGGCAAGAAACTGAGGCTTTCTGCCAATAGTCACATGAGTGAGGCATTTTGGATGTCAATCCTCCCACCCTAGTTAAGTCTTCATATGACTGTAGCATCGGCCAATCTTGGGAGAGACATCAAACAGAATCACCCAACCAAGCTCCTTTTAAATTCCTGACTCGCATAAACTGTGAGATACTACATGTTCTAAGCTATCAAGTATTGAGGTAATTTGTTACACAGCAATAGATAACTAATGAACTTTGTGGTGAGTGTGTGGGAATAGGCCAGTACTCTCATAAATTACTGGTAGGAATATAAATCATTTCAATATTATGGAGAAATATTAGGCAATATATTACAATGAAATATAATTCTCCACCTAGAAATGCATCTGAAGATATACTTGCTCAGGTGTGAAATGTTAATTAAACAATGCTACTTAGTGTAGCCACATTTATAATGGCAAAAGACTGGAAACAATCTAAATGTGTGTTGTTACTGGGACTAGTTAAATATATATGGCACATCCATACAATGGAATTCTATGCATAAATTAAAGACGGTAATATAATTCTATAAATTGTTGTTGTTGTTAGGTGCCGTCGAGTCGGTATCCAACTCATAGCGACCCTCATAGGGTTTTCAATGGCTGTTTCGGGATTGCCTTGGGAGTGGATTGCCAGGCCCTTCTCCCATTTTTGTAGTGCGGGGAATTGAACTCGGGACCTCAGAGACTGCAGCACAGTGCTCTACCAACTGAGCTAAATCCCAGTCCAATTCTATAAATAAGAAACAAAATAATGTGTGTGCAGAGAGAAATTCTAACTGATACACTTTTTTGGCTACTTTTTGAAAAAATTCTTTTATCATATACATCACGTATTACCTATTCTAAAAATTCAGTAATAGAAAACTAAAATAGAAACAAGATCATTCATATTATGAGAGAGATTCTGAAGGTATTGCTGGTATGAAACTGGAAAGCCTTCTAGTGTAATCATGGCAGCTAGGAGAATACCTTCAAACAGACAATAGCTTAAGTTATGACCTCAGCCACTGGTTTTTTTTTTGTTGTTGTTGTTTGTTTTGTCTTCTGTCTAAACAAAGAAGAGGAGGCAGGTGGTCTGCCTACAGTTTAGAAAAAGAAAAAGAGGATAGTAAGGATTTGTCAGTGTTTACATAGACCAAGGGGCTGGGATTTAGCTCAGTTGGTAGAGTACCTGCTCTGTGACTTTGAGGACCTAGGTTTGATCCCTGGCACCAAAAAAAGAGGAGAAGGACCTGGCAGCCCATTCCCCAAACAATCCCGAAACAATCAGCCATTGAAAATCCCATGAATAGCAGAGAAGCACTGACATAGGGCTGGACATGGCACAGTGAGAGTGTTTCATTTTGTTGTACATAGGGTTGCTGTGAGTTAGACCTGAATTGACAGCACCTAACTCCACAACCACATAGACTAAGGGAGAAGTGCAATATTTAGTGGTCATAGTACTTTGGAATAAGTCATGGAGACTTTATATAACTCAAGAACATTTGATTCCTTTTGTTTAGATTCTATGCCCAATTAAGTAAATTTTAATTATTTAATTTTCTTTGTTTTTATAGGGCTGGGGTTTAGCTTGGTTGGTAGAGTGCTGCTCCATACTCTTTGAGGACCCAGATTTGATCCCCAGCACCGCTAAGATAGGAGAAGGATGTGGCAATCCATTCCCAAAGCAATCCCAAAACAATCAGCTTTTGAAAACCCTATGAGGGTCACTATGAGTAGGAGCTGACTCAACAGCACTCAACAACATGTTTTTACAAGATCCTCTTCAAATTAGATATAAGTATCATAATCACTATAAAGTACAGATCTCACTAGAAATTTTAAAGAGGTATTTTAGTTTCTACACCAATGTATTAGGAATTAGATTTATGTGAATTAGGCCCCAGTCTGAACAGTAAAGACTGATCTAATATGATGGAGTTTCTTGGCTCAAAAGACTGAGGAGCAGAATCCACTCATGTCCCATTTCCCTCTGAGGCCTAGTGGTGGTTGTTAGGCAAACTGACAGACATGTAGGGGAAACTGATCATAATTTGTTGTTGTTGTTAGGTGCTGTCAAGTCAAGACTGACTCGTAGTGACCCTCATAGGGTTTTTGATGGATGATTGTCTCGGGATTGTTTTGGGAGTGGGTTGCCACTTCCTTCTCCCATCTTTGCAGTGTTGGGGATCAAACCCAGGGCCTCAGGTACCATAGAGCAGTACTCTACCAACTGAGCTAAAACCCAGCCCCTCCTAGTAGAATAGCCAGCTAAACTCTTGGGCAGTTTAGTCTCCTCTTTTTAAATGTAATGAGAAAAGTAAAGCAAAAGGGAGAGCATACTAAAATGCAGTTCATGCAAAAAATCTCCATATGAACTGACAGTGTACTCCAAATCAGAAGGCTGGTGGGAGCTCAGGTGCCACAGTTATGTGGGGTCCACACCATGGGGAATCATGATCCCATTGGATTCTTTGTTAGTCTGCTTGGAAAATCTTTCTCTTTTATAATTTGAGAGGAATATTATCTAAAATCTTTTCAACTGTCATAATTTCTGATATCAGAAATCAAACTGAACTTTGGATAATGGAGTTAGCTAGGCTCACTCACTAATCAACGTAAATGACTCAACTGTCACACTAACCTGCTGGCTTCAACTTTTTCCATAACCATAAGTTGCTACATTGCATAGGATGTTAGTAGTTGCTGTTAGTGCCATCGTCTAGTTGAGTCTGACTCATAGCCACCCTATGTACAAAAGAATGAAACACTCCCCGACATTGTACCATGCCCAGCACTATGTCAGTGCTTCCTGCTATTCATAGGGTTTTCAATGGCTGATTGTTTTGGGATTGTTTTGAGAGTTGGCTGCCAGGTCCTCCTCCCATGTTTCTGGTGCTGGTGATCAAACCCAGGGTCTCAGAGGGCACAGAGCAAGCACTCAACAAACTGAGCTTAAACCCCAGCTCCAGAGAATATCAGAGTCACTCCCAAATAATCCAAGTGTCAAGTGTTAACTTGGTGACTATCAAAAGTCAACTGTACTGAGCCTGTTCTGGGCACCTCACAAAAAATCACTAAGTGGAGAGCGTGAGAAGTTAATATTTGTGTTCTCCCATGCATCATACATTTAAACTTACTCATTTATTTAACTTACATTTATTGACAATCTATTCGCCAAGAGTTATGGTGTATTTTGGGGGTCATTTGCTATGAGAAACAGTGGAGGAAACTTCAGATGTGCCACCAAAAGAGATGTAAAGAGAACATGACAGCTGTTTTCAAGTGTGTGACGAGGCATAAGGCTTATCTGTGTTTTTCCAGAGGGCACAATTAGGGAAAGTGAGTCAACGATAAGGAGAGTCAGACATGGGCATAAATTACTGAAGAGTCTTTTGACTTTGTGAGCTGACCAACAATGGAATCCACATCCTTGTAAAACAGCAATCTTCCGGCAGGTCAAGGGAACTGCCAACATGCAGATAAGGAGGACGGGGCCCAGAGAGATTAAATAACCTGAACAAGGGCACAATGACCAGTTCATTTAAGGCCTGGCTCGGAACCCAGAATGCGGGGCAGAGCAGGCTGGTCAACCCTTGGCATGTGATGATTTTAACTTTTGTTTTTTCAACTCCAAAGCTTCATGATATAGATGAATTTTGATGAAGCACATACTACGAGCATAATGTGGGAGAGTGAATCCCTCAGCCAGCAAGAAAATACCCATATCTCAAATTGAAGTTGAAGCTGGATGCTTGTAGGATACACAGTCATTTTTGTGATGCTTTACAATGTTTGTTTCTTTGTGAAAAATTGTTAATGCAAAATTGTAATGAGCAAAAGTTAAAGAAAACTAAGAAAATAAAGGTTCTTATCAGAAACAGGAAGTCTCAGAGTAACATGTTAAACTTAGTGGTGATATGGGTCTGGGAGGGGAAATTGTGTCATTGAATGCTCCATAGTTTTGATGATCTGCCACAAAAGTGTCTGAGAAAATGTTGAAGAAGAAAAAGAGTATCCTACACAGATGTAACTATATTCTCAGTCGCCTGTGGTCTTTTGCTGTAAATAATGTGAACAATGTTGTCCATGAGGAAAGAGGCAGAACCCCTAATCAAATCTTACCATGCTGGTGAGAGGTGTGGGGAAGGAATTGCACAAAGGTGTCTTGTGGTGTGGGGCTTCCCTGCAGGTCTGTGCAGCCCACAAGAAAAACTGGTTCCATCTGACTCCTCAGATGTTCCAGGTTGGTGTCATTCCGAACAATGTCCCATGAACAGGCACCAAGAACAGAATGTTTCTGCCTTCACTGTAAGAGGCAGGCCCATGCCTGTCAGCTGGAGGTCTGAGGGATTGTTTCCGAGTCAATCATGCTTTCTGTTTCCCTCAGGACACCTGAGGCAGTTCAGGCTTCAATGTTGAAGCTCTAACAGGACTTTCATTGAGCTTTATAGCCACCAAAGTTCCCCAGATATTATCCCTCTGACAGTGTGATCCGCAGGCCAGCAGTAGAAGCAGCATTTGAGAACTTATTAGAAAGGCAATTTTTCAATCCCCACCTGAGAGATACTAAGTCACAAACTCTAAGGGAAGTTTCAGCCCATTGTGTTTTAACATCACTTGGTGGTGCGGATGCGTGCTAAAATCTGAGAGCTGCAAGAGTGACTTAATTTTCATGGCTGGTTTGATGTCCAGCCTTGACCATCCAACCTTCCTCCCCTCAGAAGAATGGTGCTCATGAAAGGCCACATGGACCCTGGCCATATTTTTTTTTGGGGGGGGTACTAGGGGTTGAACCCAGGGCCTCGCGCTTGCATGCTCTGCAAGTACTGGACCACTGAGCACCACCCCCAGCCCTTTTTTTTTTTACTTTTTGAGACAGGGTCTTGCTAAGTTACGCAGACTGCCTCTGGTCTCGAACTTTGATCCTCCTGTCTCTACGTCTCGAGCTGCTGGGATTACAGGTGTGCACCACCGAGCCAGGCTCACCCCTGGCCATCTTAATCTGCTTCAGAGTCTATATGATTTGCCTGGAACACAGAGCTGTGAGTAGGAAATGCTGTTAGATGCTTTCTTTTTGGCTCTGTGTGGCCCTGCCAAGGTTTAAGTGGCACCTAGATTTTTCACAAATGGAAATGGAGATATCAGCATGAACCATGAGCAGTGATTCGGTTTACAAAAACCGTGCTGAGACCCCCAAACCAGCTGCTTTTTGAATATTTCTACCTGCAAACCTGTCAACACAGCACTTTTGCTGGCTTGATTTTACTTGAGAAAAACCAAAGCCCAACCATTTGTATGATTCATATCTTTTATTACTAGAATTTTACCAAATTGCATGCGTAATTAGTCAAAAGACAAATTTTCAGCCTATGTGTGAGAGTGTGGGGTGAGAGTGTGCGTGTTGTTTACCTCATAAATATCTCAGGCTCAATCATTTCTTTTCTTCCTCATTTGATTCTTGTTTTTCTTTATGGCAGGCTGTGTTTATGTGGCAGCTGTTTTACATTGATATAAACACGTACCCCACTCCAACTGAATAAATGTCAGAACAGCGGGAAGCCTATTCCTGTTACAGCCTATCCCTGCTATAAATTTGTGTGCCCGATAATGACAAGCCACATCTGCAGAGTCCACACCTGGAAACTAAGAGGTTGTCTGCATTCCAAAAAGAGCCCAGGGGCGAGGGAGGTCTTGTTTATAAACCTGGAGTGGACCTGCTACCCACCCACTGTTTACATGATTAGTGTTTACTAGAGGCCAGGTGAATAACCGGAGACTGTGGAGAAAGAAGCCTGCAGTCATAGCCCTGTGGCATCTGATCCCGTCTGATCTCAGAAGCTAAGCAGGATTGGGCCTGGTTAGTACTTGGATGGGAGACCGCCTGGGAACACCAGGTGCTGTAGGCTTGGGAGAAGGACCCTTTAACCTACTCCCAAAAGTCAGCCTGCCATTGAAAACCCTGTGAACAGCAGAGAAGCACTGACAGTAGTGTCTCCCCTGTTGTATGTAGGGTGGCTATGAGTCGGCTACCGACTCAATAGCACCTAACAACAACATCATGGAGGGAGAGGGGATGCGGAAGATTGGTGCAGAGAAAGGAAGCCCCTCAACTTGCCTCAGCAACCCTGTGGCAACACCTCCAGAATGAAGTGGTTTGTAGTTTGCAGAAACATCACTAACACTTCTGGATTTTATCTGTTAAAGAGCTATCTGTCAGCTTTGAAGTGTTGTTTCCAGGTGGGGCTCTGGTAAACACATGGTTAACTGTTTAGTAAAGTCTTTCTTATTTCATTGAAAGCAGCTGATTTCAGGCTGTACCTCTGAAAATCTCTGCTTTTTCCCCCTTTGTCTGAAGGAAGGGAAAAAGAAAGGAAGGGGGAAAATACCGTAATTTACATGTGTTCATAAATTCTAATCTAAATACCTCTCATTGGAAAAGTAACTTTAAAAACTTGATCTGTGGCTGCCTGTCTCTGGAAGGGGTCAGGGAGACTTCTTTCTTCTCTTGGCTAGAGTGCCCCGGGGCAGAAGGAGGACCTGATCCTTCTTCACTGCTTAATTGATGACTGGGTGACAGGCTGGATAAAGTACATGCTGGCGTTAAAGGGAAAGGGCCGCCTCCTGTAAACCCCTGTGGTAGTTAAAGAAAGGGCAATCTCTTCTGAATAGACTGATCTGGGATGGCCTTTACCTGGTTGGCAGAATTCATTCTGGTGGTGTGCGTGCGTGTTTTTCTACAAAACCTCTGCGTGCTAAATAAAGGTCAGTAGAACAGTAGGCAGCTTGTTTCATCCCATTATGTCCCTTGACTCGTGGCAAACCAGCTTAGCCTCCACACCTTCCTGACAATACAAGGCTTTGAGGGTGGCCCTGCCATAGAGCCCTTCGAGGCAGCGCTGTCCCACTGTTCTATTTACAGCCATTTTCCTGAGCCACATCTGGATCCCAGCAGGCACCAGGTGGGGGAGATGGTGCCTAAACCCTAGGGCAGGGGATCACTCAAGCTCTGGGATGGTCTTGAGTCCCCCACAGGCATCCTTGACGTGGAAATTTCCTCCTTCAATAAAATTCTGGGGATGAGGGGACTGGCAAGCAGTTGTTTGACAGGCAGGATACATGACAGTATATAAATCTATGAAAAGGAGGGCATTCCTAAAGAAATGGGACCCCACAGCAAATCCATGTGTCATCCCCCCTCAAATTTATCTCTCCATGTAAAATTGTTGTTAGGTGCCATCGAGTCCAGTCCGACTCGACGGCACCTAACAACAACAACAACTTGTAAAATTACCTCAGAATGAATTTTAGGAGGGGGCTGAAGGTAAAATAGGGAGGGCCCTTGTTACAAACAGAACCGTGGCATCGTTCACAATATATATGTAGTCCTCTTGTAGTCCTTAATACAATGGATTTTCTCATCTAATCCTTGTAATAATCCACTGATGCAGACATTCTTATTGTCTCTGGTTAAATGAATGAGTGAAGGGAGGTTAAGTAATGTGCCTAGGGTCACAGGGATGGTTTAAGTGGAGAGCAAGAGACTCTAATTTAGGTACTATAAATCTTGCTTTTATACTTAACCACCATTGAGAATGAATATCAGACTTTAACGTCCATCTGAATCACGGAGATCTGAGGGGAGACCTGGGGCTCTGAATTTCTAGCAGGCTCCTAGGTGCTGCTAGTGCTGGGCTGCTCCAGTCCTCAGGCCACCTCCAGATGGGAGGTAAATGGTCTGCCCAAGAGCCCAGGCTCTGGCTTCCTATCTCCAAGCAGCTTCACATGCTTCACATCGCACTACCTGCCGTGCCTGCTCTCCCAGTTGATCCAGGAAGGGCATTGGAGAAGGGATGTCCAGAATTTCCACTGTGACATGCACTCCCAAGCTGCTGAGAAGGTCTTTGTAACCACAACTTTGCACTCTGCCATCCTGTTGTCATGACCCTAGGGGCCAGGATATGCCACAGCAAAACCCTCAAAGCTGTCCTGCTAAACGCTGTTGTTTTCACACTGCAAGCCCTCCCCTTCCCAGATCTGTTTTAGCATGGTGAGCCACATCTTATGGCCACAAAGAAGACATTGTTGTGCATCTCCCATTGGTCCTTATGTAATGGAAAGTGCCCCGACTGGAAGGCAGGGGCTTGAGGTCCATCCCCAATTTACATCTGCATTTGTTCAGTGACGGAAGCTAGCAGCTTAACCTTTCTAGACCTTCCTTTTTCCCTCTATCTAACGAGCTAATGAAACACATTCCTAATCTGTAGCCTAGGGATACTCTAAGAATTAAGGAAGTTGCACTTATAAAGCAATCTGAGCTCCCTTGGAAATGAGTTCCTATTATGGAAATGTATAAATAATCATGTAATTATTACCAAAGTCTGTGAACCCTTTCTATGACATTGGGCAACTCATTAGGCTTAATGACCAGCTCTCTTTTGCTTTGGTGTTAAAAAATCCTGTCCTCATTATAGCATTTGCCTAGTCAAAGGAAGTGGTCTGCTTGAAATTCACACTCAATTTCACCATCAGTCAATCCCCTTTTAAGTGCCAGAGACACTGCATTTCTGGAGAAAGTAGTCCAGGCCACCAATCCAAGCTGTGGCAGCATGTGGCCAGACTACTGTATGAAACAGGCAAAAAACAGGGCAACTCCATCAGCCACCCTAGAAGGAGATGGGTCACAGTGGAACTCAACTCCTTTATTTCTTGAACAATAGCCAGTCATTCTGGGAGTTCCATGCAGGTTCACATTTCCATTATGAGTTTGAGGGGCTGGATTAGTTGGAACAGCATGAAAGAATTCTCCCAGCCTGTGGGCGTCCAGAGCCTAGGAAGGCAGGCAGGCTGTGAGAACGTGTGTGACAGGCACTTTTAATCCCTTATCCAAAGTGCCACTTCTCACTTCCTCTGCAATATGCAGGGAAATTGTTCTTGTCTTAGGGCACGATGGCTTTATTTGGAAAAGGAGCCGGTCACCTGGAGTATTGTCTGACTGGGAATCAGGCAATCTCATTGCTGAGACTATGATTTATCTCTTACGTGGGATGTCTGAACAATCTCCATCACTTCATTACAAGGTTATGTTTTTGCTCCCCCTGTCTCTTGCCAGACAGCATGGAGTTCCCTTGCCTTTTCCCATTTGATTTTCATTTGTTCCCTTGCCACATGCTTTAAAAAGTTAGGGGTTCATATTGCTGGTGACAAGGCTGTGGACTCACAAATCATTTGTAAGTGGCTGGGGCAGGGCTGAAATCCATGAAGAGACCTAGAAGGTGGGTTGGTTCCTTTCCTGCCCAACAGATTCTCTTTTATTTTCACGTAAAGAGACAGAAATGGTAGATTGGGTTTTCAAGTCTCCAAATGCCCCTCAGTTTAATCAGGCACCCCTTACACATACCACCCCTGTAGGTGGGCAGGTCTGGTGGCTATAGACCCCTTCTCTCATTTGACATTTTTGTTCAGGACCCAGAGAACAGGTTCCTCTATTTCCTTTTCTTCCCATTTTTTTTTTCTTTCCCCAAGTCCTTACTTTGTATCTGAGACAGCCTCCCACTCCTTGTCACCTCACTTAAGGCTCTGATTTCCATGTTATTTTCCTTTAGTAAATCTGACCAAGTAAATCTGAGTGTAACCCACTATGTAATCCCAGCATAAGCAACTCAATTTCTCTTCTCATCTGGATTCCAATGAAATATCCTTAAAAGTCAAAATTGACTGTTATCTCTCTTGATAGGTTTGAATGCCTCAGCATGCCCCAAATATGAAAATATGCCTCAAGATGTTATGGAAACAAATCAAAAGCCCTTATGAAGGACACAAGTATCCCCTGCACAGGCTGGAGTTTGTGTAAACGGATCAGGATTGTCTTCTACCCTGTTCCCTCTTTGCACTCAGAGGAAGGCATTTAATGGCCCAGGGGGAGTTGGTTTATTTCAAAGTTGAGGATGGTCCATACTTCATGGAAGACCAGAATCTGATTCTCGCTGATGTAGTCTTCTTATGTTACTGGCTACTGCATATGGGAGGGATTTTACTACCAGCTGGCTCCACTCTAAGGGGCTGTTTGACCTTGAGCTTATTATCACTATCTGAAAAAACAGAAATGATAGTATATACCATGTGGGATTGCTGTGAAACTAAAATAAAATAATTTATGTAAAATATGTAGCATGGAGTCTGGAATGTATTATGGAAACGATAATTTATTAATTCTTATGTTCATCAAATACCTACAAAGTATGGAAATACATTCTATTTTTTGACATAAAAATGCCTTTGCTCACCTTCCCCTGCCACACACAGGCCTTCATCACTCATTATGGAAAGATTTCAACTCGTCAATTCACAAATCATTTCTCCCTTCCTCATTCCAGCTTTTAATTTTGGCCCTGGATGCTAATATTTTCCATTGCCCTAGATAAACCTGGAATGGACTCTACACAGCATAACTCCTGGAAGAAAATATCTCTTTTTGTACAAAAAATATTTTGTACAAAAAATGTTATAAAAAATTATAATAATCATTATTCTTATGATATGAACAAGAGCCCCCTCGTGAGTTTTAGCGAGGACCTTATCTGTGGAGTTTTGGAATGTTCTGCTTTTATAGTAAGAACCACAAGGAGTTGATGCCAAGCATACAAAATGGCTCACATTTTTTCATGTTTAGAGACCTGCTTTCACTTCTCTAACTCAGTGCATTTGGTAAAATATAGTTTTGAGAAAACTTTTCCAACAGTGGAGCCAGCTGCTAGATAGTTTATATTTCTTCCTAATAAAAACTCTCAGGACATTGCCCTGGTCCCTCATTTATATGTTCTTTCCAGTAACATGCTTTGGAGGTAGTGTTCTATTTTTATTATGAGTGCTTGGGATTTTAGGGAATTGAGTTTTGTTTTTATTTTGTTTTGATTTGTTTTAGGGGTGTGTGTGTGTGTGTGTGTGTGTGTGTGTGTGTGTGTGTGTTTCTCCCTATCTGCCAGCTTGTCCTTTTCCCTCCCTCCCTCCTTTCTTCCTATCTTTTGTTAAGATTTCTTTTCCCAAGTGAATAAGTGACATCTATATGCTTCTTATACACTCAGTCTGACTCAGTCTATTAAACCCTAGACAATCCTTTCTAGTCATTTGAAATAAGGAAGCAGAGAGTGTAATCTAGTGTCACAAGCCCTATCCAAGCTCTAAACCACTTGATACAATGGTCAATATCCTCACCACGTACAGATCAATTGCTCCATAATCACTTAGCCCTTAACTTGATTTGAGTTACCCAGATTGACAATTTTACCTTAACAACTTAATTGTTCTGCAATTGTTTTCCTATTATTAGTTATGGGGGCTGGGATTTAGCTCAGTTGGTAGAGCATTGCTCTGCAGTCTCTGAGGTTCTGAGTTTGATTCCCAGGACCACAAAAATGGGAGAAGGATGTGACAATCCACTCCCAAGGCAATCCTGAAACAATCAGCCATCGAAAACCCTATAAGGGTCACTATGAGTTGGACACGACTTAACGGCACCTAACAGGAACAACATTATTAATTATGTCTATAGAAGCAGCCAGTTAGAGAATTATTGCCAGGAGGACACTTTTCAACTTATAAAAATTAGAATTAGAGTTGGAACAAGTGCACACTGAAATCCTGAATGAAATTCCTGAGTTTGTCATGTTTGATTGATCTGGCTATTTAATTGGTCAAAATCCTTGCCCATTTGATCAGATGATCAATCTGACAATGTGTATATGGCACTAAATTCACTCAACATTTTATTCAAAATGTTCATTACAGCAACTGTATTCATTCATTCATTTACTTTTCATTCAATATATGTTTCTCGAACATCCTGGTGTATTTCGGTAGGGCAAAGAAATGGGGGAGATGATAAAGAACAAAATAGGCCCTGCCCTCATGAAGTTACATTCTAGGACAAAAATAGACCATGAACAAGGAAGCAAATAATCCATATAAGAACTGTGACTGATACAACTCCAAAAGGAAGAAAGCAAAGAGCTTGGGAAAATAAAGGGGATCATTTTACCTTGAATGATGAGGGTGAGCCTGTCTGCAAAGGTGACATTGAGCCACTCAACTTTAAGTTTGGCAGCCCAACTATGTTTATCTCTGTTCCCTTACCTTCTCCTGGGAGAAAATTTGGAAAATTTTCATTTTTAATCAGTTTCCCTAGAGTCTACAAGAAATTACTTCTAAGCTGGCATACTACTACTATTTCTAGAGTTTTCATTTCTACAAGTTTTTATAAATTGTGGAAGATGGTATAAATGAGCAGATTTTTCTGAAAGCCACGGAAATACTCCCAATTACTTGGGTTATTTGAACGTGTCTTCTCTGTTTTTTTTTTTTTTCTTTGAGATTTAAGAGCCTCTTTTATTTTCCCCAAAACCAATGGCTGTTGTAAACAGAATTTAGGCAAGTGCTCAGGCAAAAGCCCATTTCAGGCCGTAGAGATGAGACAGTTGTACAAATAAAGTCTCTTCTCTCCAAGTCCTACTTCTCAAATAGCATTTTTCTTAAATCCCCCAAACATTGCTCTAAAAAAGCAAATGCCTTTGAAATTCTTGCAGTTTCAACCATGCAATGTGTCTGTTGTAAGTTTTTGATTTCCTTTCAAAGGATTTTTTCCTCTCTTTCTGAAATCATCTTCATAAAGTATCTGAAGCAGTTGGGATTTTTCCATAGTTTATTTAATTGGTCTGAGATGCTAATTGAATTTAGGAGTTTTTCCAAGGCGGGATCATGGTTGCCTGGGCGCATCATTGCCTGCCTGTGTGGATTCAATTTGTCTAAAGGAATAAGACTCAGTTTTGTGTATAGAGGGAGGCAGCTTGCCCCAAAGCCTAGGTCATTCTTCAAAAACAATACATAGCTTTTATTAGTGCTCTCCACCTGCCAGGCATTATTCTAAAACTTTTTAAAACTTATTTTTTTGTATGTTAGTGGAGCACAGAGTAATAAGTTATTTGATATATCCATTATGCAACTATTAAATCAGTTTTGCTTACACTTCCATTACCTTTCATATTTTGCAGAGCAGGATGAACGAAGAAAAGAAAAGAAAAAGGGGAGAAAAAAGGTAGGAATTTTAATGACTATGTAATGAGAGTCCTGTGCAACCATGGGATATACCCTCATTGATATTTTTTATTATTCTTTTCTTTTTTCTTCTATTCATATAGTTGCATCTTGCATTTTGTGTTTTAAATCTTATTTTTAAAGCTCTCTGATTATCTTCATTCTGTGGATAAAGAAATAGACACAGAAGTTTAGTAACTATCCCATGATCATGAGGCTAAAATTTGACAGAACCAGCTCTAGACTAGAAATGGACTAGATCTGTAGGTTATTCAGCTGTCAGTACAACAAATAAGTAAGACAACTTAAAAAGACAAAAGGTTTATTTTGGCAAACTTTCTGATTTCACTCCAGGATTTAAAACAATGTCAATTTGAAGTCTAATATGTATATAGAAAAGTGCACAAGTCACAAATGTACAACTGGTCACACCCATGTGGCTGACTAATACCCAAATCAGTAAACACAGTTCTACCTGAGCCATGCCAAAGCCCAGCCTTCTTAGTGACTTGTGGCTGACATTCCACTATTGGTGTTTAATGACTGAAGACTCCAAAGTTCATCAAAATTCAAATATCCAAGGTGCAGTAGCATTTGGAGCTATCATCAGTTTTGTGTAGCTAAGTGTGTGAATGATTTAAGAATGATTTAAGCATGAGGAGGAAGAGCATGGGCCACTGAGGACTTGAGAGATGAAAATTTACCCAAGGGAGGGAGGATTCTGCGAGATGAGGCTGCAGATACTGACCTGGTCTATTAAACCACATTACCTGCTCCACAGTTTTGCTGAGGACCAGCTCCTATGATAACTAAATAGGACAATAAGACCTCCTTTCCTCCACATAGTCTCCTTATCTGTATTCAGATATTTGTTGTAAAGCTTAAAGGAAGCAGAAATGATAACAGCAGAAGTAAAACTCAGGGTGAAACTCATAAGACCTTCGAGGTCAGAGTAGGTGAGATCAAAACATTTAAAATCCATTTGTGAATTTACCTAACTCATGTTATATTAAATTCGTTCACTGCCTCATGAGAGATCAATGTAAAATTCTCTGTATTGAGCTGCATTTGAGGAGAGAGCCTGAATTGCTCATTCTTTAGCCATAATTTTATCCACAGAAACAGCAGCTGACAGCAAGCCTTCCTTCTATAAGTTCACCCTTTCTCTTCTGCAGGGCCTCTTTCTCTAACCCTGGCATTGTAATTTTGCTACCCTTTCCACACACACACTATATTTATGCTTTTAGACACTATTACCAAAATCCTGCTTCTTTAAATAGCTATTTGTGCAGAAAAAGTCTCTCTAGCCATTGGAACTATACTCAGATTTACTTTTGATTAGAAAATGGATTAACATTAATGGTCAAAAGTTTAGAAAAGAATCTTATCTAGTTTAGCTTTCATGCAGAGAAGAATTGTTACATGCCATGGAGTCATGCCAGAATACTTCTTTAGCCCAGTTGAATAGTGAGAAGAAATTTTCAAATGCAATTGAGTTGCTTCTGTCTCAGACTCTATTCAATTGCCCCCAAAGATACCAAGAGGCAACTCAATTCCGTCCAAATTCCTCAGGAATAATTGGATTGCTCCTGAGTAAATCAGCTGACTTTCTACCTGCTTAGCAGAGCTCAGTTACATTAAAAGTAAAGGACATGTGCTTGAAAACACTCAGTGCATGTCAACTAATAATTATCAGATATCTTTGTTTATCTGCACTGAAAATTGTACTGGAACAAGGAAAGGAAACACTTAGGATACAATAACACTTATGCACCACATATTTATTCTTTCTTCAAACAGTTTGCAGTATGCAGGGCACTGCTCTGGGTTCAAAGGCTATAGAGACAAAGTTGAAGGACCATAGTCATTTATCTCCCACTTCGGTTATCCTGTATCTGGTTTCAGATCTGATTTTGGGGCTGGAGTATCAACCCTCCATGCCAACTCCATGCAACCTGGGGGTCATTACCCGAAGATTTAAACATGGAACACGTGATCTGATTTAATCCAATACCTGCATCACAATCCCATAGGCACAATGATTGAAGAGATCCCAAGTGGACTAACTTGGTCCAGTCAGAATGAGAGTTCCAGAAAATCTTTTGCTCTTTCTGATATCTGAAAGGACTGTTGCTGCTTTATTTACTGGAAAAGTTTTAGAGACTAAATTTATTTTACTACCACAAAGAGAGCTCACAGCACTCATGGACCATCACAAAGTTTAAGCACTAAATAATTGTAGCAGGAGGCTCAGCCCAGGGCTGGTGAAAAATAGCTATAGTGAATTATTTCAGCCCTGATTCTAATTGTTGCTGAAGCTAGCCCTGTACTCCTCTATCTTAGAGCCTAGCTTTTAAGTTAGTAGACCAAGGTGAATTGTTCAGTGGATCTAAACAGAAAAAGAGGCTGATCTCAATTACCTCAGGATCAAGAAAACTAAGGCTAATGCAAAGAGCAATGTTGTTTTTAGGTGCTGTCGAGTTGGTGCCCAGCTCATAGTGACCCTATGTACAACAGACAAAACACTATTGTCAGTGCTTCCCTGTAATTCATAAGGTTTTCAATGGCTGATTGGTTTTTTTTTTCGTTTTGTTTTCATTTTTGTTTTGGGTTTTTGGGAGTGGGTTGCCAGGTCCTTCTCGCAAGCCTATAGCACCTGGTATTCCCAGGTGGTCTCCCATCCAAGTACTAACCAGGTCCAACCCTGCTTAGCTTCCAGACGCCACAGTGGTATGACTGCAGTCACAAAGAGCAATAGAAACATAATACTATTTATGGGGCAAATAATTCTTTCCTTTCTTATGTGTGCTCTGCTGTTTCTGTATTTTGTTTTGTTTTACAGTGAACTTATTTGCTGTGTGAGTACCCTGGCCAAGTAGAAATAGCCTTAAGATAACTCTTAAAAGTGTAAAATATACAGAAGGAACCATCAACCCTGAAGGATACAAAATTAATTATAATTAATGTAAAATTATAAAGAACGCTTAGTTCACCTAATATACTCATCTTCTTGACAAAGAAAAAGAGCAAGAGTTCTAGTAAGTACTACTTGAAGCAGAGGAGCAGAAGCCTTGTTACTGAGAAAAGCCTGCAGAGATGCTGAGAATAGTCTGTGGAGATGCTGGGTAGTGGCTGATTCTGGGATGCCATTTTAGGGCCACAAAGAAAGTTACTTTGACTTCACAATTTTGCCAGGAATTTGTTGTTGTTGTTGTTGTTGTTGTTGTTGTTGTTGTTGTTGTTATTGTTGTTAGGTGCCAACTCATAGTTGTTAGGTATCCGACTCATAGCGACCCTCATAGGGTTTTCAATGGCTGAGTACTTCGGGATTGTCTTGGGAGTGGATTGCCAGGTCCTTCTCCCATTTTTGCGGTGCTGGGAATTGAACTCGGGCCTCAGACACTGCTGTGCAGCACTCTACCCACTGAGCTAAATCCCAACCCGCCAGGAATTTAGGTCTGTTTAATGTAACAGGAAAAATAATACTCCTCAGTGACAGCCTTAGAGGAAGAATGAAATCTGGAAGCTGTTGTATGGCTTCAAATGCTGCTACATCTTTTGCACGGTGGTGATATCTGCTACTCTGTGTGTATGTATTTCAATCTTGTCATCATCATCTTTACTATGGTGGTAAATATGGGGAAATAGGAATTGGCATTCAACTTCTAACTCTCTGTCTGGTGTACCTTCCTATGCTTCAGAGGCTCAAAAGTAAAAAGAGACATTTGCTGAACTCACTTGCAGCTAAAGTTCTTGATGAGATTTAGGTTTCTTCACTGAGATGCACTTAAGTGATATTTGAAACGTATTAAACAGGTTTCTGTTGTTTTTGCAGTATTCTGCAGGCAAGCACACTATGTTTTTTTTCCAGAGGACACAATGTCCATTTGGTAGCTTCATGGCTATCAATAGGTGGAGTGTGGAGCATCTTCTGTTTGCCGGTGCAGATCCCATTGACCTGGGTGCAATCTTAGAGCTTCCAGTTGCAGTAGCAATGATTTCCTGATTCCTTGCTGAGTTGCAGCAAGGGTGCCAATAGGAAGTCAGTACTTCCTCTGGGAACTTTGTGAGTCCCTGCTCTCCTGACTATGGTTGAGGTAGTAGACTCCCTAATGGCCAGTGTTTTCTTAAGAAAGGCCCTCTATTAAGTCCACTTCTACTTGAGGTAGCTAGAGTGGTTTCTGCTTTCTGTCATGGAACCCTGGTTGAGGCAATCACCAAGGTCAGAAAGCATTTGTGAAGAAAGCCTCTAGTATTGAGTATTATATGAAGAAAACACAGAACTCTTTGTCTTCCCTTGAGGAGCTTATACTCTAAAACAAAGAACAGATACATGCACATCTAGTGAGGATGATGCGCAAAGTTTAATATTGTGTACAGATCAAGGAATTGGAGGATAATCAGGGAAGGGAAAATTATAGAAAGTGCCTGGGTTTGGTACCCAAACTTAGTGGGATGAGGAGAAATAATTAAAACCAGGAAATCTGTAACCAAAAAGAAAGAAAGAAAAAGAAAGAAAGAAAGATTAGAGCCTTACCTTATAACATATAAATATTTAACTCAAATCTATCAAATACCTTAATGTAAGATAAAAACTATAAATTTGTTGCATGTAAGAAGAACAACAACAAAACTATAAAACTTTTGGAGAAAAATACAGGGGAAAAACTTCACAACATCAGATTTGGCAATGATTTCTTGAAAAGGACACCCAAAGCACAAGCAACAAAAGAAAAAATAGGTAAGTTGGACTTTATCAAAATTAAAATCTTACATATATGGATACTATCAAAAACGTAAAAAGGCAACATACAAAATGGAAGAATATAACTGAAAATAATATATATGATAAGGGATTAATATCCAAAGTACATATTAAAAAACTACAACTGAACAACCCCATTATTAAAAATAGACAAAGAAGTTGAATAATCAATCCTTTCTCCAATGAAGATATATAAATGTCCAATAAGCAAGCACATAAAAGGTATTCGATATCACTAATTAAAGAAATAAAAGACTATGATGTAATACTACTTCACATATTTTTCATCTATTATAAAAAAGAAAGAAACAAAAAGATCAGAAAATTTTCACCAAATGTTGGTGAGAATATAGGGCAATTGGAGCACTTGTGCACTATTGGTAGGAAGGTATAATGATGCAGCCACTGTACAAATGGTATGACAGTTGCTCAAAAATTTAAAAATAGAAACTATTACATGAGCCAGCAATTCCACTCCTGGGTGTATGCCCAAAAGAAATGAAAGTAGAGACTCAAACAGGTATTTGGATACCCATGTTCATAGCAATGTTATTCACAGCAGCCAAAAGGTAGAAGCAACTCAAGTTGCCAAAATAATGGAATAGTATTCAGCCTTTGAGACTAATTTTTACTCATACTACAACGCGGATGGTCCTTGGAAACACTATGCTAGGAGAAATAAACAGTCACAGAAGGGTAAATATTGTATAATTCCACTTTTGTGAGGTACCTGGAGTAGTCAAATTCACAGAGGCAGAAAGTTGGATTCTAGAAGTGAAATTTCTAGGTCCTGTGGCAAATTCTGTTTTTAGTTCTTTAAGAAACTGTCATTCAGTTTTCCACAGGGACTGTATCATTTTTTAAAAATAAGTGGCTACAGTAGTCAAATTCATAGAAGCAGAAAGTAGGATGGTGGTTGCCAGTAGGTGGGCAGTGGGGGGCTGAGAAATTGTTTAGTGGATATGAAGTTTCATTTGGAGATGAAGAAAACATTATGGAGATGAGAAGTGAGGGTGGTTGTGCAACAATGTGAATGTACTGAATGCCACGGAATTGTATACTTTAAAATGGTTAAAATGTCAAATTTTATGATCTCTCTCTGTCTACAAACACACACACACACACCACCACAATTTAAAAAAACAAGAAAAAATCTAAGAGATGAGTTTTCATTAGGAAATACTGCAAGAGGCATATGCCTTGGTAGGATGTGGAGAAAGGAAGAATTAAGAGGCAGAAGATGAATGTAGGGGAGAGAGATTCTTGGATAGCCTGGGAAATAGAGTTCATAATTTGAGACTCACCTATCTCTAAACTTTTAAAAGATATAGATAGATAGATAGATAGATAGATAGATAGATAGATATAGATACACACACACACACACACACACACACACACAAACACACTTTAGTTAGCATTCATTTTCTTTAAATGAAAAGTAACATTTGCACACTGATGTTGTATGTTTCACCCAAAGCAGAATTTCGTGATTCTATATGTCCATGTTTCAATCTAAGACTTAATTCCTCAGTAGGACATTTTTAGCCACCTACAATGTAAAATAATATCTTTTGAAAACTGGTGTGGAGTAATTGCCCAGGTTAACTTGTGATGGTAATATATTTTTATTGCTCTACTCGTCTCTGACATCATAGTAAAAATTTGATTCAATTATGGGAGATAATCTGTTGGGAAGAAGTGCCAATGATGTTTTTAAAAGGAGCTATGCGCCCAGGAATACTTTGATTTCAAAGTAATTAATTCCAAGGGGAACCTTTCCGAGATGAAATAGTGAGGTTATTTGGTCATGAGAGCTTTCATAGTCATGAAGAAGAAAAGAAAGAACAATTCTTTTATTAAATTGGCATTGCATCAAGAAAAGAGCTAAAAAATGATTGATTGCAAATATAATGTGAGAGATAGGAGCATCTGGTTCAGGCATAAATAACAAAGGCTGCTCAGCATATGGGACTAATTTGCATTTAAGCCTCTGCGATCTCACCTTTTCACACTGCAATGCCTTTCCTAGGATGGGCTGCCCTGGGTATCAATGTGAAGCAGGTAGCACAGGAGAGAGCAAGTATCTTCCTGGCCCGTGTGAGGAGGAGATGTTCAGTATTAATACAGGGGCTTTGGCAGGTGTGTGTCTCTGACTCCAATTTACCCACAATCATGCTGCAAACCTAAAGAATGAAACAGTATTAAATCTAGCAGCCTTGATTAGAAATTGGACTCTAAGTGTCAAGGCAGAAGCACTTTAAAGGTTTTAAGTCTTCCCTTTTTCTAATGCAAAACGAAGAAACTAGCTTTCACAAAGCCAAAAAGATAGGATTTTTCCATGCCTTCAATTCTACACCAAAGGGAATTAGACTGTGTTCAGCTTTAACAAAATCATAGAGGACGAAACAGCCCCTTCAAAGTTGGTGGCATCAAATGCATCAAATGCATCTCCCTGTCACAGGTACTACTCCCTTCCTTGGTGGTGATGTGCCTGCCTTGAGGCATTCTTAACCCCCAGGCAGCCACAAAAGAGCCTGTGCCATGGCTTCTGTCTGCTCACAGTAAAATCAGGAAAAGAAAATGCATTTGGAGAGAAGACTATATATGCCGAATATAACTGAAATAATAGAGAAAAGTGTTTCCTTTGGATATAGCTATTGAGCAAAAGGTGTCATCCCTCCTACAGGACATGCCACAGTTTAAACCTGCCTTCCTTCAATTTCCTGAGAAAGTGTTCTGGGCCATGGCATGGTCTTGAGTGTTTCACTCTCAGCTGACATTGACAGCTTGGTAACTCTGAACCCAACTGGCTGTGGCTGTGATCTTGAGCATAATGTCAGGTTGCATCCTTGATGATCTTTGAGAGAACAAGTCCTGTTTTTATGAATAGTTACTTTGTCTTCTCTTGGGAGAAGCTACTCATCTTTTCAGGAGGCTTTCTCATAAATTTAATTGGTAATTTAATTGGGAAAGCTAAACCAACAGGGGCTGGGGTTTGGCTCAGTTGGTAGAGTGCTGCTCCACACTCTCTGATCTCTGAGGACCTGGGTTCGATTCCCAGCACTGCAAAAATGGGAGAAGGACATGGCAATCCACTCCTGAAGCAGTACCGAAACAGTCACCCATTGAAAGCTCTATGAGTTGGAACTGAACTGATGACACCTAACAACAACAATAATAAACCAATAGCAGTTCTCTGAGCGGACCGTTTTCCTGCTCCCCTCTAGCGTTTGCCTTCCCCTAGCCGGGCAGATGTCTTACATGAATCCCAGGTGTCTGGGGCTGAACACAAAGCTTTACCAACTCTAAGTTTTCTTATGGAGATTGTTTGGAAGAAATCTTTGCCTTTTCATTTTTTAGCTGACACATCTGAATTTTCCTGACAGTAGAACTCCAAGTCTCCTCTCTTTGTTAGCAACAGGAGCCTGTATTTTACGTTCTGCTACAAAGAAATACAAGCAACTGATGTAGCAGAATTTTTCTCCCTCAGAAATGGCTCATGTGAGTATTTCAAGACAGTGTGACATAGTATCTAATTCCTCCACTTTTCATACTTGAAAAGCCTCAGGTTAGTGTCTAACAGATTTTAAAATGCGATGGGACCTCAGCACCTGAACTGCTCTGTGGTTGGAAATTTCAGTCCTCAACCAATATTTTCAAGAGAATTCTGGTTCAGTGCTTGCTTGACTACTTGCTCGACACTTGACCATTGTGCTACAACCTATAGGAGATGCCATGCTTCCTTATGATGCTTCTGGGTGAAACAGATGGGAAAGCATTCCTTTGCACTTTGAGTTCAAGCAGTAGAGATCTGTCCTGGTGCTGTGTTCTTGATACCATCTTTTAAAACTTACATATACTTATCCGGTCATCATGACACCCAAGAAAGTTTCTAGTGCTAAAAGCGAAGGAAAGAGGAAAACAGTAAGAACAATTGTATCTTAAAAAGAACTTATTGCTAAGTACGTGAGCGGCACACCTGTGTCCAAATTAGCCAGTCAGTATGGTGCCAGGATCAATAAATACATTTATATTATTTCTTATGGGAAAAAAGTACTTGGCACTCGAACTGATTAGCACTTGACCCGCCTTCCAGAATGAGTGGTTGTCTAGTGCTGAGGTACCATTGTACTTATTTCCACTAAGATTTTCAAATTATGAAGGGCATCCTATAGTCTGAAGGTATTTTCCAAAGGTTTATAATCTGTATGAAAATCCATTAGTGGAATTGTTGTTGTTGTTGTTAGGTGCTGTCGAGTCCGTGTCTGACTCATAGTGACCCTACATACAACAGGCAAAACACTATTGTCAGTGCTTCTGTGCTGTTCATAGGGTTTTCAATGGCGGATTGATTTTGTGGAGTAGGTTGCTGGTCCTTCTCCCAATTAGTGGAATAGTAGATGAAAATCTAAGTTTTGGATCCATAATAAGCCCCTCCTATGGGAATACCAGTAACCAACTGGAATACAAACGGACAACAGCTTTATGTACAGTTTATTTTTTCTCATACATGATGGCTGCTAACTCAATCACTTCTGTTTCTCTAGGAAACAGCTCTTTTCAAAGAGGCAGAGTAATTTAGAGGACTGCTATAATTTGGATCTGGAGTGTCCTCCAAAACTCATGTGTTAGAAGGAGGCTGAGTAGTAGGACCTTTAAGGGGTGGGGCCTAGTGTTATGTCTTAGGACATTGGAGGTATGACTTTGAAGGGGATGATGGAACTCTGGCCCCTTCCTCCTCCCTTTTCTACTTCCTGGCCATGAGGTAAGCAGCTCTGCTCCTCCACGTGCTCTTTGCTGTGATGTACTGCCTTGCCACAGGCCCCAAAGCAACAGGGCCAGCTGAAACTGAAACTTCCACAACTGTGAGCCAAAATAAACCTTTCCTCTTAATAGATTGATTAACCAAGGTATTTTGTTACAGTCATAGAAAGCTGACAAGGACCAAGGGTAAATTAAGGTCTATCTGTGTTAAACTCTGTGTGACTATTCTTATCCTGGAAACTGACTTATATTTGCCCAAATTATGAAAATTGCTTGTTTTCACTCATTTCTGAAAAAAAAAAAACTTTGGGAATGCTAAATTAAAGCAGTTAAGATTTCAGATTATAGGTTGAAAATGTGGTCATATGTGTTTGTTAAACATAATAGCTACTTCTTATCTTTGTGGAAGCAAAGGCTCTGGAAAAATCTGCAGGAAAGAAGATGATGAGAGGCCTTGGACACTTGGTGCTTTCTGGAGTACAGTCATCGCTCTGTACAGTAGTTTAGAAAACCAGAGGCAGCAGTTAGCTTGGGCAGGGTAGAAAAGTGCACAAAATTAGCACCATCTGAGCTTCTGTCATTATTATGCTTCATTTGGATACTAAGTCTTTGATTAAAGCTGAAGGAATTTAGAAAAAAATAAAACCTACATTTTCAAGAGATATAAAAATTATCTATACGAATAAAAATTTTAGGGGACTTTCCATGTTTATGAGAAGATTGAAAAAGTGGCCCTGCTTTCATATGCTATTTATTTCTTCTTTTTCCTGTTCATTTTCTTCTCCATCTTATCATTACGGAAAATAGACACTCTGTGAGAAGTTAGATAATGTGAACAATAGCTAGACATAATTTCGGTATGTGAAATGTATGTAACTTTTTTCAGTACTGGAGGGTTGAACCCAGGTTCTCACACATGCTAGGCAAATGTTCTACCACTGAGCTGCCCTTCCTAGCCCTCTTTTTATTTTTGAGACAAGGTCTTGCTAAGTTGCATAGGCTGCTTCTGGTCTCAAACTTGCTATCCTTCTGCCTTAGCCTCCCGAGTTGCTGGGATTACAGACATGCACCACAGTGCTAGGTGAAATATATATTATTAAAACATTTCTTAGGTAAATACACAGCAAGAGGTGAACTCCATGGGAAACTTTTATTTGCTTCCTTCTAAAGCACCTTTTGGTTTTCTGCCCCTTTTCATTTGTCCCAAATTTCTCCGTGTCTCTGCTGTTAATATTAGATGATATTGTATAATACACAGTATGAGACCAGACGTGATCTTCACCTCTGTGCCAGACAGTTGATGCTTAAACTGCAAAATAGTTTGCATTAGAGTCAATAAGACAGAGGTCCTAATTTGACCGAGACATCCCAGATTTGTCTATTTTTTTCTGCCATATTTTCTTATTTAGCATTTGTCCTAGTTTTTTCTTTTAATAAAACAAAGTTTTGTTATTAATAATGACATTAGGCAGAGCCAGAATGGGTTTGGTAGACCTTCATTTTGAACTTCCATCTTCTGCCGGGGTAGGAGATACACATGGCCTGAAAAGGGTTCTCAGGTAGAGACACAGTTATATATAAAGATGACCAGCAGTAACCTGTCTCTCTATCCTGACCTTTTTTAGATGCATTGCTGACTAACATTTGTCTTCCAAAGACAGCTGGCAGGACACTCACTGGTAAAAGCAAGTGCTGGGGAACATGAGTAGTGAAGGATAGCTTGCTCCTGCCTGCTCAGGTGGTAGGGGAAGGTGTTGACCCCATTGTTCCAGGCGGACACTTGGCATACCAGTCATTCATGCCAGGGCCTCTAGGGACAAAGAATAAGTACTGCAGGCCACCTAGAATGAGAGTGAACGGAAAATTGTGGAAAGCAGAGGCTTGACCATGGAATACGTCTCGAAACAGAGGTTGAACAGTCCTGCCATAGGCATAGAGGGCAGACTAGGATGCTTTTGCTGGAATTGTATATTCTTTCATTTATCATGTGGTGCACACTGCATTGATTTATTGTTTGATAACAATTTTATTTTACAAAAAAGTCCTGTCATCAGCATGAGCTTTGATGTTGTTGTTGATGTTATTATAAAATCTACAAACAAAAAAATCCACCATTTAAAATAATTTAAAGCTTTCAACTCAGTGGATTTTAGTATATTCCCAATGTCAGCTAATTGTCACTACTGTCTAATTCTAGAACATTTCCATCATGCCAAAAAGAAACCTTGCACCTATTAGTAATCACTCCCAACTTTCTTTCTCCCTGTTCTCCAGCAAGCACCAATCTCCTTTCTGTTTTCATGGATGTGCCTACTCTGAATATTTTATGTAAATGGAGTTACACAACATGTGGCCTTTGGTTTCTGGCTACTTTTATTTAGCATAATGTTTCCAAGGTTCATCTATGCTGTAGCATGTATCAGTACATTATTCCTTGTTATAGTTTAATAATATTTCTCTTGATGGGTAGGTCCCATTTTGTTTACCCACTCATCAGTTAATGGACATTTATAGTGTTTTCAAATTTTGACTATTATGAATAACACCGCTATGAACATTCATGTATAAGTATTTGTGTGTACAGATGTTTTCCATTCCCTTGGGCATATATCTAGAAATGGGATTTCTGAGTCATAGGGTAATTATATAACATTTAGAAGAACTGCCAAACTGTTTCCCAAAGTGGCCACACCATATTACATTCCTCCTGGGAATGTTGATGGTTCCAACCTCTCCACATCCTTGCCAACACTTGTTAACATTTGTTTATGTGATTATAGCCAACCTAGTAGGGATGAAGTGATATCTCATTTTGGCTTTGATTTATAATTTCTAATAACTAATGATGTTACAAGTCTTTTCATGTCCATATTGGTCATTTGTATATCTTCTTTGGAAAAATACATAGTCAGATCTTTTGCCCATTTTTAACCGGGGGTTGTCTTTTCATATTGAGTTATAAAATTTTTTTATATGTCTGTATTGTTAGATCCTCATCAGATATATGACTTGCAAAAATTTTCTCCCATTCTGTGAGTTGCCTTTTCCCTCTCTTTTTTTCCTTGTCCCTCTCTTGATAGTGTCATTTGAAGTAGAAACAGTTTTAATTTTGATGAAGTCCTATCTATTTTTTTTCATTGCTTGTAATTTTGGTGTCATAGTTAAGAAACTATGGCCTAATCCAAAAACATGTAGATTTATACCCACGTTTCTTTGCATGAGTTCTATAGTTTTAGCTATTATGTTTAGCCTTTTTAATGCATTTTGATTTAATTTTTATATATGGCATAAAGTAAGGGTCTCAATTCATTCTTTTGCATGTGGATATCCAGTTGGCCCCACATCATTTTCTGAAAAGACTATTCTCTCCCCAGCAAATGGTCTTGGCATCCTGGTCAAAAATAAATCAACTACAGTTATGTGATTTTATTGTTGGACTCATTTCTCTTCCATTGATCTATATGTCTATTCTTATGCCGATAGTATACTATTTTGATTACTGTAAACTTATAAGTTTTGAAATCAGGAAATTAGTTTTTTCCAATTTTGAAGTTTTGAAATTGTTTCCTTTTTCTTTTTCTTTTTCTTTTTTTTCAGTACATGGGGGCTGAACCCCATACTTTCCAAGTACTCTACCACTCACCTGAGCTGCACTGCCTGCCCCTTTTTAACGTTTTTTAATTTGGAGATAGGGTCTCACTAAGAAACACAGGCTGCCTCTAGCTTTGAACTTAAATCCTACTGCCTCTGCCTCCCAAATCACTGGGATTATAGGAATATGGCACCGAGCCTGACTCTGAAAATAAGTTTTAAAATCAACAAGGAATTTTGCTCTTTTTTTAATGTTTGTTTAGACTATTCACAATTCCATTGTAGTCTTATGTTTAGTATTCAATTAATGATTAAATAGAGGTTACTTTAATGCCTGGAAGCAAAAATAAAAAGCATCAACCTTTCTGGTCTTTGCCCAGGGGCTTTGTGTTAGGACATGCCTTCATCCCTCAGCCAGGAAGTTTATGACTCTGCCTTAGCCTTTACTTCCTATTTCTGCAGAGCCTCAAGGTCAGCCAGAGGTTTTAGGGCCTACCTACGTCTTTTCTTAACCATACACATAGCCTTCTAGATTCCCAGGAAGATGTTAGAGCTTTTCAAAGCCCTCACTCCATACAGCCTCTCACTTTAAGACTTTCCTCCCATGTATGTTGGTTCATCTATTGTTTACACCAAGTGTTATTTATTATATAAGGTAGCAGGGACTAAGATATTTACCCATAATTTTTTTTTTTTTTTTTTTTTTTTTTTTTTTTTTTT
>VMDO01000190.1:141924-304437 GCA_007922755.1 Pedetes capensis | reverse complement strand
GGCCCGTTTAGTCCTTGGAAGGAGAATACCTGGGAATACCAGTTGCTATAGGCTTGGGAGAAGAACTCAGCAGCCCACTCTTGAAACTATCAGCCGTTGAAAATCCTATCACTAGCAGAGAAGCACTGACAATAGTGCCAGGCATGGCAATGTTGGGTTGTGTTTTGTCTGTTGTAGATAGGGTCACTGTGAGTCGGCCCAACTTGATGACACATCAGCTTTAGCACCAGGGGAGATTTTCAGTCAGAAGAGATAAAGACCAGCTTTTTTTTTTTTTTTTTTTTTAGAAAATTTTAATGTACACCTTAATGTGTTTCATTTTGACATGCTTTTCATTGTGACATTTCCATATATGCATTTTGATAAACATTATTCATATAGGTTCCACCAAGCAGAGAGAGAGATAACTAAGGACAATTTGCAAATGTCTATTCTTTGGTTTCCTGTACTGGTAGGGTATGGGAAATGTGGATTGTTATTTTTAAGGCTGAGGAATGGGAGATGGGCCTGGGGTAAATTAAGATGCCATTAAGTTCAGCGTTCTTGCTGCGATTCAGCTCTTTTTCTTGAATAAATACTTCTGAGTTGCTAAAGCTTTTGGTTCATTTTCAACCCCCACCCCAAACAAAAGGTGATTCTGACTGGTTTTTGACAGTTTGTTTCATTATTTTCCTGGAAGCGTGGGCTTTTGGAATTCTTTCCCCTTCCCTCAGCATTTTCTCTCAACAATGAACTTTTTAAGAATGCATGTCTAATGAAAATCTAAAAAGTGAATTTCAATATTTCAAGAAAATCAGTGGTGGCTATGTGATCTCAGCAACAAGGAAAAAATTGCAAATTCATTAATTAACCATGGAGACAGTAGTTACAACCCTGATCACTTGTACACAGGAGATACAAATTTGCTGACGAATTGTCAACATTTTTTATTTTTTAACATCTACTTTAAAAGTAGTTTTTCTAAGAAAACTGTATCTGAGAAAATTTAGCACATACAGCTGCTGAAAGTGTGTTTACCTTATCCACTAAAGTGTGATTCTTTTTGAGAAAAATAGTGTTGTTCTAAATTAATTTCTGTAATTTTTCTCTCAAATTCTTCTGTGTACTTACAAAGAAATGAAGTAATTGCACCCAATATGTTGGCTCCATTAGCAAAGGAGGAAATTTGCAAACAGATAATTGGTCACTGTTTTCTATCTGTGACATCAGGTGCTTCAGACAGAAAAACAGTCAAGTTGAATAATACAAATTGTGGTTCTATTTTTTTCCCATCAAATCCATGTACTTAAATAAAGTCTTTGGAAATTTACTGAGTTGCATTAGAAGTATTTGATGTGAGTGTGGGCTTACATGTGGTTCAAAAGTTTAACATTCAAGATAAATGATTTGTTTTTATAATGATAATAGAATATACATTCTGGTAGGGCACAGCATTATAGTAATAGCAATGTTCTTCCTGCCTGCAGCCATAGCACTGTGGTGTGGGATCCCGTCAGATCTTGGAAGCTAAGCAGGGTCAGGCCTGATTAGTACATGGATGGGAGACCACCTGGGAACACCAGATACTGTAAGCTTGGGAGAAGGACCCAGCAACACACTCCCCAAAATCCATCTGCCATTGAAAACCCTATGAATAGCAGAGAAGCAGTAACAATACTGTTTCACCTGTTGTATGTAGGGTTGCTATGAGTGGAATACCAACTCGACAGTACCTAACAACAATGTTCTTGCTAAATAAGGAAACTATAGAGCAGAAATATATTTTAAATCAGGTTGTACACACATAACCAATCATAATTGTCTATTTCAACAAACTACAGTACTCCACTAACCAAAATAGAAGTTTCAGTTAAGATTTACAAATATTTAGCCAGGCATGGTGGCACACACCTGTCATCCCAGCTACACCTCAGGAGCCTGAAGCAGGAGGATCACAAAGTCAAGTCCCACTTGGGCAACTTAGTGGAACATTGTCTCAAAGTAAAAAGAATAAAGGGCTGAGGGTATAGCTCAGTGGTAGAGTGCTTGCCTAGAATGTGTGAGGCACTGAATTCATTCCCCAGTACTGGAGGAAAAAACATTAGAAGTATTTTTATATATGCACAGAGTGCAGAGCTACAAGTTTTCTGTGACAAAGCTGATGCTGAATACACAAAGATATTTGAACCTGACTATATGTGTTTTTTCTCTTCATTCCATCAATTGGAATTTAGAAAATTCGGAGCCTTTACAGAACCACTTTGCAAATCTAAGTGAGCTAACACAGAGTTGTGCTGTTTTTTGAAAGTGTTCTTTAAATTTAGATTGTGTTTTGTTATAAAAAAGCATTTAATAATAGAGACAACATATTTGACAAGTTTTCTCCTATAAAGTTAATTGCCAAAGAAAATTACTTTAAATAGAGGCCGAAAGGTGGTACTTGTGAAAATATGGGATTCAAATATTTATACATTTCAGCTTATGAAGGTAGAATTGAGAATATCCTCTGTTTAGTGGAATTTGATGTGAGCATCTCAAAGCCCCTGTACAAGAGTGCATTTTCTAATCTGAAATACTGTGACCTATTAAGAAAAGCCAATTGAAAGCATCAGTAGTTTCAAGTTTAGTAATTATAAATGCAACTTTGAAAATATTATGTCAAATTTTATGAAAAAATGAAGAATAATTATACCAAATGTTATACTTTCATTATTATTCTGAAAAACCATATTTGTCAGATAAATAACAGTGTTATGCTATTAGAAAAAGATTAAAATACTGATTAAAGTATCTGAATATGATCCAAAAGTCATTATTCTGGCTTTTAATTTCACAAATCAATAGAAGGTTTACTTTAATGCTAGGTTGTTAGGTGATGTAGAGTCGATGTCCAACTCATAGAGACCCTATGTACAACAGATGAAACAGTATTGTTAGTGCTTCTCTGCTATTCATAAAGTTTTCAATGGCTGATTGTTTTTTGGGAGTGGGTTGCCAGGTCCTTCTCCCAAGCCTACAGCACCTGGTGTTCCCAGGCAGTCTCCCATCCAAGTACCAACCAGGCCCGACCCTGCTTAGCTTCCAAGATCTGACAGGATTGGATGCCATAGTGGTCCAGCTGCAGGCATTTTAGTTTAATATATATGGGTAAATAATTTTATTTGTGGATATACTAACATGAATTTTCTGAAAGGTTTTTATATTTGAAAATAGGTTGAATAGAAAGTTTCTGTAGGTCCACTACTATCATAATATCAATTCGTTAGGTTTTTGTTTGAGATAGGATCTCCCGATGTAGCCTAGTCTGCCCTTAAACTCTCCATCCTCCTGCCTCAGCCTCCTGAGTGCTGGGATTGTAGGCATGTATCACCACATCCAGCTTAGTTATTATTTTTTTTCAGTGCCCCTTTCACTCTCCATGATAGCCTGCCTTGGATGATAAATTACATAACCCTAGTTGTGGTTATTTATCATGTACTCAGACTACCTGAGCTTCTGTGTGATCACAATATGTTGATACATTAAGTTCTCTGTCCTATAAATCCCACCAAAATTACTCTAAGGGAATAAAATGCTTTAAACCCATAAAGCCAAAGAATAGAGTCATGGAGACAACAAGAAAAAATGCAAGATGGCAGCAAATTGCTGTAAGATTTGAGACAGACGAAGAAGGCTGTGACCCAAGTGTCTGCAGAGGGACCAGCCCATCACCCTGCAAAACCCCACCAGCTTCAGGACTGTAGAAAGCAGGGGTGAGGTGTACAACTGAAAACCAGACGACTGACTGTAAGTCTGGGTGTCTAATCTCTACCAGCCTTTTGTGACCTGGAATTCTGCAACAATTAAACCCTGTAAAAATGATCTGAGCAAGGCCCAGCATGGTGGCTCACACCTGTAATCCCAGCAATTTGGGAGGCTAAGGCAGGAGGACTGAAAATTCGAGGCCAGAGGCAGCCTGTGTAACAGCAAAACCCTCTCTCAAGATAAAAAAAATAGGAAAATGGGTTGGGGGGGCTGAAGAACAGTAGTAGAGTTCTTGTAAAATATGTATGAGGCTCTGAGATCATCCCCTAAATACCATTAAAGAAAAAAAGAAAGAAAGAAAGACAGAGAAAAAAAAAATGATCTGGGCTACTCTCCTCTCAGCTCTCCCAAGAATAGCACAAAGTTAATGCTCCTTTCAATGCAAAGAAGTTTCTTCATTTCCTATAGTGGATGCCTTAATGCACCAGAACTGAAATTTCTCACAGCACCCTAGTTGAGAAGGACCCTCTAGGGCTCTCTGCCACCTGAGCAGCCACCACTGAAAACACTGAATTCTGAGAGCCTCAAGCCCTTTTTCCAACCATCTTCCTGGATTTATACCTGCTGAGGCAGAAGATTGGAAGATTCTTCCCTGGGGAGACTGAAGAACTCCTGAGAAAAGACCTGACAGTGAAACCCTCCAGCTGACAAGCCTCTCTCAGACCTGGGAGTTTTCAATCAACATTTTAGTGTCTCCCCCTCATTTATGAACAGCGAACTTATTGCTAGGGGGTTGAAGGATGCCTTATGTGTGAATGACAAAGGCCAATATCCACAAACAGAAAAGGAACCCCGAGGAAACAGAGACAAGGAGAAACTGCACACTTTAAAGTCACTCTAAATTAAAACCCTGGGAGAGATTGCACGTCCATGAAACAAAAGGAGCCAGAAATATGTTAGAAATTGAAAAATCATAGCAGAACTACAAGTTTCAGAAGAACATTTGGAAGATAAAATTGAGGAAGTCTGCTAGAAAGCCATGGGGAACAAAGCAATGGAAAAAAGGAACAAAATAAGAAAATCACAGATGAATGAGGATCTAAGAATTTTAGAGAGATAAAACAGACAAAATGGAAAAGAAATTAAGGAAAGTAGGTAAGAATTCCCAGGATGGAAGGACTCACATCTCTAGAATTAAAGGGCCCATCAAGTTCTCTGTACAAAGAGTAATTTCAAAAAGAGCCACAATATGTTAATGCATATTAAAGAGGAGGGAAAGCAGGTCACATACAAAAGATTAGGAATCAAAGTGACTTCTCATTGGCACCACAGACAGCTGGAAGGTAATGGAACTGGGCCTGCAAAATCGTGAGAAAAAGTCACTTCCAACCCACAATTCTTAACCCAGACAAATTATCATTCAGATGTGAGTATAGAATAAAGACAGTTTCAGACACTTATATCCCAGGCACCCTTTCTTAAAGAGCGACTGGAAGATGCTGTCTAACGAGAGAAGGGAGTAAACCAAGAAAGAAGACAAGAGATCCAGAAGATGGACTCTGAGAGCAGTCAGTGGAGAAGAGAAGCCCTCAGAAGACGCCATGCAGCGTGGGTGTGAATTTATTTCGTGGGAGCAGAAGGACCAGGCGTGCCAGGAAGAAGCTGTCCAGGAATGAAATGTGACCAAGGGATTGTCTGTGGTGAGGCTGACCTAATAAACAGTGTTGAAAGCAGTCTTCCAGAGAGGTTGGAACTGTAGGAAGAATCAGTGACAGGTACATAAAAAATTTAAACAAACAGGAAAAAAAAAGAGAGAAATCAATGAGAGGAAATCATAAACAACTGACTAGGCCACAGACAGCATTTGCACAACTATAATCACATAAAACTTAGTATTAAGTAAAACTTTGCAGTGTAACCATGTTGGGAAGACGATAGTCAAGTCTAGGAACCAAAGATATTAATCAATCTGTTTGTTTAAAAAAAATACATTCAACAAAAACTTTAATGGGCTCCTACTGTGTGTCCAGCTCTCCAGGTGTTTAGGCTGCAGATAGCTAGGTGAAGATGTGCAGCAAAGATTGCATAACCTGAAAGGACAGCATGAAATGTAATTTGTGTTAATAAGATGCTTCCAGTAAATTCCCTGAGGCCCTGGCCACTGGTGTGCCTGGTTCCTTTCTGAAACCCTTGATCCTTTAAATGGATGGTAATTTGCACTTGAAAAAGGATTCTTAAGTTAGCAATATTTTCATAGCAGGGTTCTTTACGTTGTGAGCTTTTGGTGCATCTAGTATTTATGTAGAGATGATAACCATTGAAGGATTGTATAAAGTGAGGTATTGCTGCATCTAGACTGTCTTCTCTTTGGATCTTTTGTGTGCTCCATAAACTACTTGACTGCAGCCATAGCCCTGTGGCATCCGATCCCGTCAGATCTCGCAAGCTAAGCAGGGTCGGGCCTGGTTAGTACCTGGATGGGAGACTGCCTGGGAACACCAGAAGCTGTAGGCTTGGGAGAAGGACCTGGCAACCCCCTCCCAAAAATCAATCTGCCATTGAAAACCCTATGAACAGCAGAGAAACGCTGACAATAGTGTTTCCCCTGCGGTACAGAGGGTCGCTATGAGTTGGATACTGACTCCATGGCACCTAACAGCGACAACATAAAGTACTCCCTCACTCCGTTATTCCTTTGTCATGCTGGAGGACCAAGGTTCACTAGGCTTGCCCATTTCCTTGGGTCCCTATAACTACTGTAGTTGCCTTAAGATTCTTTATGTTTATGAAGTTCTTGTTATACAATTCACTTGATTCAGAAACTGGATGACTGTCCTACTTTCACATACCACTGGGAAGCAGTCTGGTGAGGTCTGGAGATAGATGATAGCTTTCAAGAAAGGAGTTGTTGTTGTTAGGTGCCATCCAGTCAGTATCTGACTCATAGTGACCCTCATAGGGTTTTCAATGGCTGACTGTTTCAGGATTGCCTTCTCCCATTTTTGCGGTGCTGGGAATTGAACTCGGGACCTCAGAGACTGCAGCGCAGTGCTCTACCAACTGAGCTAAATCCCAGCCCTCAAGAAAGGAGGGCATTTCCCAAAAGCAAAATGTGATAAAATAAAGGCCCTAGGCCTCTCCTGCAGAGAATAGAATCTAGACTAGCTTTCTGTCCATCATGGCTTTCTGTGATGATAGAAATGTGCCATGCTGTCCAATACCTCAGTCACTAGGTAGCTACTAAGTATTTGAAATGTGGCTAGTGAGATAAAGAACTTAAATTTTAGTTTGTATTTCAAAAGCCACTACCACACTGAAGCCTGCAGCAGAGCCCTGTGATATCCAATCCTGTCAGATCTCCGAAGGTAAGCAGGGTCAGGCCTGGTTAGTATTTGGATGGGAGACCACCTGGGAACACCAGGTGCTGTAGGCTTGGGAGAAGGACCTGGCAACCTGCTCCCAAAAATTAATCTGCCATTGAAAACCCTATGAACAGCAAAGAAGCACTGACAATAGTGTTTCACCTGTTGTTTCGCCTGTTGTCCAGAGGGTGGCTATGAGCCGCATACCGACTTGAAGGCACCTAACAACAACAACCACCACACTGAACAATGCATATCTAGAAAGAAACTGTGTTTCTGGTTCAATGTTACTATATAACATTTTAGAATTTCCAGAATCTCTCATTTCCTCCCTTTTAGGAATTAATAATAAGAACCTAGGATTCCAAGGACCTGATTAGTTATTCTAGAGAGAAAATAAGAGGGAAAAGTGAAAGTAGACTTGGGGAATAAAATAATTCAAGGTGGAGGCAGTGATAAAAAACTAGAAATAACCTAACTTTAATTCCAGCAACTTGGGAGGCAGAGGAAGGAGGATTGCAAGTTGGAGGCCAGAGGCAGCCTGGGTAACTTAGTGAGACCCTGTCTCAAATACAAGGTAAAAAATTGGCTAGATGTCAAGCTCAGTGGTTGAGTGGTGGCAAAAAGCATGGGTGAGGCCCAGGGTTCAGCTATCCAGTATCAGGAAAAGGGAAGAAAGAAAGAAAGAGAGAGAGAGAGAGAGAGAGAGAGAGAGAGAGAGAGAGAGAGAGAGAGAAGGGAGGAAGGAAAGAAAAGAAAAGGAAAAAAGAAAGAAGGACAAAAGTAATAAGTGTCTTTGGAAAATGTGAAAAGGGAAGGGAAAGGAGGAAGAGAGAGGAGGAGGGAGGGAGGATGATCAGAAGGGAAAAAAGAAGCTTAGAAAACACCTTAGGGAAGAATGCCTGAACTCAGGTGCTATAACTGGGGCAGAGAGGGGTGGGCATGCAGCCTGCTGCAAGGGCACACTGTAACTAGTGTAAACTCAGTTCTTCTAATCATTTTATCAAAATCAACTACTCATTTACTTTAAGTAATACCATCCAATTTAAACACTTAAACTACTATGAATAAAGGAAAATGTATTTTGCCTTGGTTAGCACAATGTGATCCTTTCCTTTAAAACTGACAGATGAATTCTAAGTAGGTATTTACCAAATGGCTGTTTGACCACCGAAATTGCACAGTGGCTATATATATATATATATATATATATATATATATATGTTCCTATCTTCTTTTCTGTAACTTACCCAAATCTTTACTTAATTTATTGACTGAAAAAAATATTACCAAAGATCCCAGAGACTTCTTATTATTTCTCTGGAATGCACAATGTCTTTCCCTTAGCTTGGCAGTGAGAGGCCATTATCTGCCTAGTGTAATGTGAATATTTTTGTTTCAAGCATGATAGACATAAGTGTATACTGTTTTTCTTGTTGAACTGTTTTTTGTTTTGTTTTATTTTATTTTTTTGTTGGAAATTTTTAATGTACAACTTAATGTGATTCATTCTGACATGCATTTCATTGTGACATTTCCATATATGCATTTTGTTGTACATTGCGCAGATAAGTTCCCACTTACCCTCTTGTGCACTTACTACCTCCATCCCCCCCACCAAAGGCCTCTCTTCCACTTGCATGTCTTTTTGTAGGAATATTTTTCTGTATATCCTTGGATCCCTATTATATTTAAGGTTGAAACTTTTTCTGTAGTGATCTATCTTTTTACATTGTCAGTAATATTACATGAATTTTCTAGCCCATTTGTATTATTACCATGGGTGCGTGTGTGCACACACACACACACACACACACAGAGTTGTGCTGCTTATAGCTACCATAAGCCTTTGGGTAAATGAATATGTCCTAGGTCATCTAAGGCTTGCTTTCTTTCAGAAGATGTTTTAAATTTCTTTGGCCCAGATTTGGACAAACATCTTTCATCTCAGAAAAGTATCAAAACTTATTCTAAACTATCATAGATCTTTAAATCCAGCATCTGAAAAATATTTCCTTTAGAAAGTAAAAGGTCATAAGGGGTTAAATCCAAATTTGACTCATAACACTATTCCCAGGACTCACTGGCTCAGAGACACCATTACTATGTCATAGGATATTGTGGGAAGATTTAGTGAAAATTCTATAGGTTGATGAATAAACATTGATTTGATGGTTGTTTATTTACAGTGAACACAAATAGCTATAGCAAAACCCAAAGTAATATACTTAATTATATTTAGAACTTTAGATTCTGAAACTCTTCTTTCAAAAGTCACAATTTGCTATGTCTTTATTTAAAAAGTTCAAGAAATTGGCAGGTTAGCAAATTTCAGCAGATTAGGAAGAACAAAAAGAGCACCTTTGGGGAAAAGAATCACAGATGTTTTGGAGAAAATATTCTTTAGAAAGACTAGAAATTTTAGCACCTTTTCTTCCTTACCTTTTTTCATACGTAGACCAGAAAATTATGGGAGTAAAGATAACTTTACAGCCCCAGGCATTTGTCAGTGGGTGACATTTATTGGGACTGTCTGTGCAGGAATGTGAACTGACATTGTGGGAGGGTTTTAAAAGAACGGCAAGACCAGACTTTCCTCTGAGAAACTGAACATGAAAAGAAATGAATAGCGAATTCATATAATAACATATCGAGAGCATATGAATAGAGAAAAATCTCTAGGTAGATAATTAATGAAGGCTTGTTGAGTCAAGGAATTGAGAGAATTGGGTCAACTTAATCGGGGGAAGCTCTTAGGGAGTGATTTTTGAAGCTAGGTTAGAAAGGTGAGCAAGTATTTAATGGAATGGCATAAGAGGATACATCCCTCATTGCTTGCCCATCTCTGCTCAAAGGTGGATCTCATTTTCAGCTTGTTTAGTCAGTGTCATTGTCATATTTGTTGACAGTGTGACTGAAACAAGGCAGCACTGGAAATGCCACTTAAGTGCCATGCTGCAGGGCAGGCAGGGGACAAGGTGGTATTCTGTGTTCCTCCTCTTTAAATGCCAAGTTCCAGTCTGACCTTGGGTCAGAAGAGAGTACAGTTTCTTCTTAAGGAAAGCATGCTGTCCATTTAGAAACAAATGAGCTGCTAAAAGCAGAGCCAACCTTGGAGTTGCCTTGAAAGGAAGGCCTTTGAAAGGAGATGTCCCCTGTGGACCCCTGGAGATTGTGCAGCAAAAAGAATCCAGGTGTTCCCTCTAACAGGGGTCCCCAATCACCAGGCCATGGACTGGTACACTATGTGGCCTGTTAAGAACTGAGATGCACAGCAGGAGGTGAGTGCAAGTGAGGGAAGCTTCATCTGTATTTACAGCTGCTTTGCCCTGTCTCATTTTGTGAAACCATTCTTCCTTCCTTCCCTCTGGTCCATGAAAAAAGTGTCTTCCAAGAAATGGGTCCCTGGTGCCAAAAAGGTTGGGGACTGCTGCCCTTTCAGGTGGGGTGGACATGTGTTGCCCACCCACCATGTGCTACTGCTACTCAGATAAGGCAATTGCTGTTCTGGAGGAGTGGGGATGGGCAGGAGTGTTGAGTGGCAGGGGCCCCAATTCAGACAATTATAGTTCAGACAGTTATAGTTCAATAAAACAAATGTGATCCTAGAATTGAGTGAGGACATGGGGTGGGGGGAACCCAGGGAGATGTTTTACCTAGAGAATATGTGCAGACTGCACAGAGCTGGTGAGTGACATTTGACTTTTGATTTGGTCCTTGAAGATCAAGCAATCATTTTCTGAGTAAGGAAGGCAGTGAGACAAGCTGATAAGAAAATATAGAAACAAGGAAAGGGCCGGTGTGTCTAAAGAGGCTGAAGATGCACCTTGGAGGAGAAATACCTACCTTGTGGGCAGGGGAGAGAAGAGGAAGATAGGTTGGTCACTTGGCTTGTGGAAAGCCAAGCAGTGTAATGAATCCAGCTGCTAATTAGTAGGAAATTAGAGGTAGAAGAGTGTGCTGTGCTGCACCATCGGCACACCCAACCCAGCAGAATCCATGTGGTGGCAAAGTCTACTGTCACACCTCCTGAGTCTCCAACAGATCCACTTTGAGGAGAAGAGAAGGATCAAGGGGGCATCTGTAGGACAATGGTTGTTGTTAGGGCAAAAGTGACTTTAAATGCACGTATGTTTTAAATGGGCAACACTAGATCATAGTTTTTATCCCATGGCTGAGAAAAGAAACATAAACACAAGAAAAATATTCCTATAAAAGCTGGGAGAACTTGTGACTTGGGCCCATGTTGGGCTTTTGGGGTCATGGGAAAAGTTTCCTTCTTGGCCTGAATGGAGATATAAGTGTGCTTGCTGTCCTTATTCCTCAAGCTAGACATTTATGAGGTTTTCTGCATAAAAAATTTTTAAATAAAATTAGAAGTAAGACTTTGCCAAGAGTGAACTGAGTTTCGTGTGGAGATGGGTCTTGGATATGGGCAGAGATCTTGCAGGAGGTGAACTAACACCAACTGAGCCAGAGAGATGCTGAGAAAAAAGAGGACGGCAGAGGCCAGCTGTGTCTCATCCTGGCTGCCCAGAGCCCCAAGCTGAAGACACAGGGTGACCTGTGTGCTGAGACATCTGCTCCTGCGACCTGCCTTTGTATCAGGAAACTGTCGAAATATGAAACACACTACACTCATGACCCCAGGGTCACCTGGCTAGAAAGCCTGAGGTCTTTTGCATCCTATTTTGTTGTGATGAATTTTACCATTAGGTGACTTGATTGAAAGTGTATTCATTAACTCTTCAGTTTGCCTTTTAAAATGGGGATCAATGTGGGTCTAGGGAAGAAAAAAAAATAATGCTATATCCTTTTCTCTTACCAATAATCTATGTATTATGCAGGCTTGGCATTGGCTTTCAGATCACATCCCTCGTTGCTGAGCCATGTTTGTCTTGTAGTAAAGAGCTAACCATCTCAGGCTGTGGGCTCCTACATTGACTGTACATGAGTACAGCCAGATAGTAAGCAGGATAATAATGAAGCAATAAGTAATATGGTTAAACAAATATGTTCCCAATCCCCTTGACTTCTTCAAATATCTAACGCACATGTTTCTGTCCTTATTAGCCAAGGGCTTTATTCGCCATCTGCTTTTCCCCTTGCATGAGGGAAGCAGCATGTCTTGAGAGCTTTCACATAAAGAATGTTGTTTGGCTTCTCTTAAATATAAACAAGTAAAAGTAACTAGGGACTATTTTACGTGTGTGATGCTTTCAATACTTGTAGCAATTCTGGTTTGTTGATTTTAAGGAGTAAGGGTTGGACCTTGCTGTCCCTGTATGTATATTAACTACTTGCACCAAATCAGGGAGGATATGGTGTGAAAAATAAAGGATCAATGCTTCAGATCAACAGAGCATTCAGAGATGTTCAACGTCACAGCTAATGCCAACTGAAACTGTCATAGCATTCAACAGAAGGAGAAGAGACAAAGAAGAGCCTTTCAAGTTTAGAGGGAATGAACCAGCAACAGTTAGCCAGCACATATTAACTATTATTGTAATAGAGAGCTTACTGTGAACAGTTTTCATGGTAACTCTTGCAAAGATTTTGTGTGAGACTAATATCTCTGCTTCCTAGTACCCTTTGTTGTTGTTGTTAGGTGCCATCGAGTCGATATCAGACTCATAGCAACCCTCATAGGGTTTTCAATGGCTGACTGTTTCGGGATTTCCTTGAGAGTGGATTGCCAGGTCCTTCTCCCATTTTTGCGGTGCTGGGAATTGAACTCGGAACCTCAGAGACTGTAGCACAGCACTCTACCAACTGAGCTAAATCCCAACCCCTTAATACCCTTTAGGAATATATTATTCTAGATAGCCATGCATAAGCATAGCCAGAAATTCATCAAATTAAGCACAAAATATTTAAAAACCCACAATGGGTGAAAAGCTTTCTGGAGAATGTTTTACCTACTGCCCTAAATGTTTCACTGAAAAAGTGGAGTAGCTGGACAGAATGGTGCTACACACTTAAAATCCTAGCACTTGGGAGACTAAGGCAAGAGGATTATGAGTTAAAGTCCAGCTTGGGCTACATAGAGAGATCCTATCTCAACAAAGCAAACAAGACAAAAAAGAATATGATTTTGGAGGTCAAGTGAATACGCACAGCCTCATTTACTAATTGCAGGTCCTTGGGTAGGTTAATTATCCTTACTGAATCTCAGTTTCTTAAGCTGCAAAAAGGGCATGATTGCACTATATAGTAAGGATTTGGTAAGCATGGTTAATTGTCCCATGTAGCAAATACTCCTTGTTACTGGCTTCTTTTAGGCTACGAGCCTTGTTCTAGTCTTCCATGTTTTAGATAGACATTATGTAGGAAAATACTAAGATTTCACCTGGAAGGTCACAGAAAGGATGGAATGATACACTTGGCAAAACTGGAAAGGTGGAATCTTGGAGGGCATCTAGAGGGAATTGGAGTAGTTTGAGTAGGGCAGGTGGCATCTATCTACATCACATAATTTGAGAACTGAAAGTTCCCCCTGCCTCTACCTGCCATAATCAGGATGCCTCCTTCAAGGTCAGACATTGATTATCTAGTAAGTTCCTGTGCTACAGAGTGTGTCAGACATGGCAGGACAGCACACAGATCCCTCTCCCCTTCCAAGGAAGGACACACTGCCCAGCCCTGAGGGGTACAATGAATTGCTGTCCCTAGCTGTTCCTTCAAGGTTGTCTCACCTTTGGAGTCTGTGTCACAGTCCTCTTGGAGCACCCCCAAGTCAATGTCTGAGCAGGGGCTGGTGGCTGAAGGCACAACCTTTTTTCTGCATGGTTTCTGTCCACTGAGGAAGAGGGAGGGGCTAGAGTGTGGTCATTTCCCGCCCACATTGGACCCATTTAATGGAGGAGATCCTGTTGGAATCGTAAATCGTTTGCTATATCTATGGCAGGATCTGAGGTTCCCCCAGCCCAACCTGGTTTCCTCCTTTTCCCTTGCATCGTGTTCCTCCACAATAAGCCCTTTGTATACCTCTGTCTTAGCATCTGTCTGCTTCCTGGCACTGACTGGGTCACACGTCAGCTGGGGTGGGGAGGAAGCGTTAACAGCATCGACCAGTGAGTCAGTGCCAGGAAAGGGGCAACAACTCTGCAGAGGTTAAAGACAATGAGAAGAATTGGGAGGGCTCATTATGGGAGGTTTCCAGGCAGCCAAGGAGAGCTCAAGAGCTGGGATTGCAGAGAAGAAGGTGGTGCAGGTCAATACTGTCTCCTTCACTGTAGGCTGAGGACAGAGTTGGAGGGGGCCCATTAGGAGATAGAGACAAACATCAGGGAGGTAATGAAGAGACTGAATTGTGTGTGCGTGCGTGCGTGTGTGAGTGTGTGTGTGTGTGTGTGTGTGTGTGTTTTGAGACAACATCTCGCTATGTAGCTCAGGCTGGCCTCAAACTCTTGAACCTCCTGCCTCAGCCTCCCAAGTGCTGGGATTACAAGTGTGTGCCACCATACCTAGCTAAAACTGAATAATACTTTACACAGGTGATCTCCAACCTCACAATAACTCTTCCAAGTTAGATACAAATAAGAGAGAATGAGACCCAAAGGAGTTAGAAGTTTGTTCCACCTAGTAATGTGAAAGCCTGTTTGACTATAGATCTTTTGCATTGAGATGTCTTTAGAAAGAATAAGATAAATATTACTTGTTTTAATCTGCTCAGCATCTTTTTGCCTTTGGGAACTGGCTGCTTTTAGTGTTGAGGGAGGTAGGTGAGGAAGATGGGGTAGGACTCAGGCTGACTAATCAGTTTACTTGAAGTGCTTGGACCTAGTGGAATGGTCTGGGGAGAGCATGTGACCCAAAGAGACTGATCAGAGTATTTTCGGGTAGTGATATGGATGGTGGGGAAGAAGAGTTGTTTTTCTTCTTACTGGGATTGGAAGCCAAAAGGTGATGGAAACCTGATGTTCTTAGGGACATCTTTCCCACCATTCAGAGAGAACCTGTGTGAGAAGGAAGCCATTGTGATGATGTGATTTGAGGACATTCTAGATATGGGAAGAAAAACATATTCTTTTTTTGTTTCCTTGAGCTATTTTGATTTGGGTAGGTCCCTGATATTTACTATCTGTGTGTATTTTGGCTAATCCCAGTTGTCCAAATTGATCATGGTGCTGAAATTGAGATAACCTTGGAAAAACATACAGCTGCTAATCAAATATTAATATCATTTTTTAAATAAAGACATCTGTTTCTAATAGGGATGGCCTAATACTTCTAGCTTTTTTTTCTTTTTAACAAGAAATCAATGACAATCTTGTATGTGAATAAGAAAGTAAGTTCTCTTAGATTTGCCAAGTTCCATAATACCTTATTTGAAGATAATAGAGTTTGAGTATTCTGTCAGGGAACTATCTAAATTTTGCAAGAAGTTGGGCATTATAGGAAAATAACTAAATTATGACAATGGGCCTTAGGGTAGCAATATTAAACTGGACTTCTCTGGTTCTGAAAGAAGATGAAAATGAAGATGTTTTGGAATATAAACCACTAGTATACCACAATCCAAAGTGGGATGGCTCTTTTTTGATAAAGTAAAAAAGTGCCACCCTTTGAAGCTGTTTGTTAAAAATAGATGCATGTAGAAATCTGGGGAAATTATCCCAGGAATTGCCTGCCTGGGAAATGCCTTACTTGTTTGTGCAGTATGACTAAGATTAGGGTGTTTCCTAATGCTCCACAAGTGTTTTAGGTGATTTCCTTAAAAGGAAAGCCTTAGCTGAGGTGTAACAACTGTAGTCTGCAGAAACTCTGTCATCTTGGAAATGGGAGGCGTAAGGACGAGTGTGAATGAGTCAGTACAGAATATTAAGAAAGGAAGGTTGTTGAATATTAGTTTGTATTTGTATGTGGGATAAAGACATTGTCTAGGCCTGAAATCCTAGATTCCAATAGCTGGCTTTACACATTTCTTCAGGCTTCTTCAGGCTCCACTGAGCTGCTGCTTCATGTTTCATTGGTCTTATAAAACACTTGCATTAGCTGGTGGTTATGGAGGTCCACCCCTGGGCAAAATACTGCTTCTTCTTCTTTGGTTCCAAGGTAATACATCTGAAATGGTCAGTGAAAAGTACCTGCTAGAACTTCTTATTTCAAAGAATACGATTCCGACTGTTCACAGCTACCCCTTTGCTCCAATTCTGCCCACCAAGGTTTGATTTGAGAGAGGCACTCATCTCATTTGCACAGCCCCATTGCTCTGTGATTGCTTACACGCTTGCTTCCCAAAATTCTGTTTCCCATCCTTCACCACATCACAGTATTCAGCAGCGTGTTCATATTGTTAATAAATAACTAGTGTACATTTATATGTACCTGGCCCTGTTTTAAGTGCTGAGGATGAATGAGATCAACAAGTATCTGCTTTCTTAGAGTTTATATTCTGTGGGTAACTCACAATCAAATGTAAGTTGACAGGTATAAATTCACCCAACTAACTCTTCTACCTACTCCATAAAAAAAAAATAAATAAAAAACCAAAACTTTTCTGCATCCATTCACATCCTTTTCCATGTCTTAGTGGAGAAACTATGCCTTTGTTACCCTATAACCTAAGATATTTCCCATTCCCTCTTGAATCCTTATGGAAATTTTCTGATTCTTCATTTTTTAGCTAGGTTATTTACTTTATTAGCTATTGTTGTTGTTGTTGTTTGTTTCATAGTGAAATGTGGCCTCTTTGAATATGAGGCCAATGTAAGTGAAGGCTTCCAGTAGCCTAATCTTTGGGTGGAATGAAGAAGCAATTAAGGCAACACATGTGAGGGATGCATGGAAAGCAAGCACACCTGTACACATCACAGCACATTAATGCATTCATTCTTGTGTTTTATTAATCAGTTTCCTAGCACCCTCTGTGAACTGAAAAAATTAGGCTTTCACAAATAGTGATCCCACAAAGACACTTCCAACTGGTGAAATGATTCTGAAATAATTAGCTCTTCTCATCTCCTGGTAATTCTAGGTTTGTTTTATATTTCTTGAGGTTATGTTAGATGTATACAAGTCCAAAATTGTTTTTAAAAATATTTTCTGTTTAATTTCTTCCTTTTATTAGAGTATAATAGCCCATTTCATACCTAATATTATTGCCTTAAAGTTTATATTGTCTAAAAATATTGTTGCAGATTTTTTAAAGAGAAAGGCCCATAAATTTATTAATGTGCAAAAGGAAGAAAACCATAGGAGTGTGTTTACCCACTGTGGATCTTTTTTTAGTAGTATTTTCTTGGTGTATCATTTATATCTTATTAATTTTATATCTTTTGTGTTGTTAAGGTTTAGGTATGACTCTTTTAAATGGCTTATGATGGGTGTTAGGTTTGGATCTTAAATATCTCCCAAAGGCTCATATGCTGAAGGCTTGGTCATCAGCATATGGTGCTGTTAGGAGGTGGCAGAATCTTTAAGAAGTGAGGCTGAGTAGGAGGGAGTTTGGGAGGGAGTCACTGGGAGCATACCCTTGAAGGGGATATTGGGATCCTGGCTCCTTCCTCTCTGCTTCCCAGTTGCCATGAGTTGAGAGGTTTTCTCTGTGATGCACTCCCACCATGATGCATTCCCTTGCCATAGGACCAAAAGTGATGGAGACAACCAACCATGAACTGAAACTGTGAGCCAAAGTAAGCCTTTCCTCCTTATAAGTTGATTATCTCAGGTATTTTGTTATAGTGACAAAAGCTGACTAACACAATTGGATTTAGTTTTTTAAATTATTAAAACATGAGATTCATTGTCTTTTAAAAGGGAGGTTTAATGCATTTACATTTCATGTAATTTCTGGTGTATTTGCATTTATTCTTTTCTTTCTTTCTTTTTTTCTCTTTGCAATACTGGGGGTCAAAACCAGGTCCTTGTGAATGGAGGCAAGTGTTCTATCACTGAGATACATCCTCAACCCCTTTTCAATTTTTTTTTTTTTTAATTTTGAGACAGGGTCTTGTAAGGTTGTGCAGGCTGCCTCTGGCCTCAAACTCATGACCCTCCTGCCTCAGCATACCTAGAAGCTGGGATTACAGGTATGTGCCACTGTGCGCGGCTCTATTCTACCTTTTATATTATGTTTTACCTGTATCGTTCTTTTCCTTTTGTTTCCTTTTACGACTTCCATTTATTTTGAGATGAAGTCTCACTAAGGTGCTATCTATGGCCTTGAACTTGTGATCCCTACTTCAGCCTCCCAAGTAGTTGAGTTTACAGGTGTGTACCATGGTCCCTGGCTTAGATTTAAACCTTAAAATAATTAACTTCTAATCCTTTTGTTGGCTTGGAAATTACATGTTTCATTTCTATTCTTTTGAGATTAAAAAAATTTTAATATACACAGTTTAACAAAATCTAAATTATTGTTGCTTAGTATTTTTGCTTCATTGTATTTTTTATTTTTTGAGATACTTGGGGGGTATGCTTAAACCAGGACCTCTCACATACTCTGCAAGCACTCTACCAATAGCCTGTACTCCCAACCCCCTTTAAAAAATGTTTTTATCTTGAGAGTTTCCCTAGGTTATACAGGCTGTCTCTAGCCTCAAACTTGTGATCCTCCTGCTTCCACCTCCTAAGTCCCTGGACCTACAGGCATGTGCCACCACACCTGGCCTCTATCTTATTTTAAAGACCTTAAATATCAATTATTGTTATCATTAAAGCATATTTAAATTGCCCACAGAAAAATGAACGATTTTGCTCAGCATTGCATTTAATTCTTTCCTTCTGGGTTCAATTTCCTTCTTTCTGAAGCACACCTAACACCAGTCTTTTTAGTTGAAGGTATGTGAGTTCTCTTCTACATGTCTGTCACCTTGTCATGCTATGGGAGCTTGTGTGTTGCTGTGATTCTGAAAGCTATGCTACCAGTATTTCAGATACCAGCAGGGCCACCCATGGTGGGCAGGTTTCAGCTGAGCTTCCACATTAAGACAGACTAGGGAGAAGGACCCAGCAGCCCGTTCCTGAAACAATTAGCCATTGAAAACTCTATGAATGGCAGAGAAGCCCTGTCAAATATAATGTCAGAAAATGAGTCCCCCAGGCTGGAAGGCATTTAGGAAATGACTGGGGAAGAGTTGCCTCCTCAAAGTAGAGTCGACCTTAATGTCGGGAATGAAGCAAAGCCCTCGGGACCTCTTTTTGCTGATGTGGCATGACTCAAAATGAGAAGAAACATAGTGACTGCAACAATGGGCTCAAACATAAAAAGATCATGTGCATGGTACAGTGTTGGGTGGTGTTTTGTTCTGTTGTATGTAGGGTCCCATGAGTAGGATTCAACTTGATGGCCCCTAACAAGATGTGGATTCTAAATTCTTTTAGTATTTGTCTCAAAATGTCTCTATTTTGGCTTCACTCTTGAATGATAATTTTGCAAAGTATAAAACAGTAGATAGCCTGATATTTTCCCTCAGCCTTATGAGATTTAATTATATTTTTTCCTATGTATTTCTGATGAGAGATGTACTATCAGCTAATTCTTTTGTAGATCCTGTGTTTCCTCTGGTTGTTTATAAATTTTTTCTCTTGTTCCTTGCATTCTGAAGTTTTATGACAGTATGACTCAGTGTAGATTTATTTTTATTTATCTTGCTTGAGCCTAGTACGCCTCTTCAACTTAAAGATTAAACATTCTAAAATTCAGGAAAATTCTCAAAGCAACCCCAAAGCAATCCTGAAATTAGCCATGGAAAACCCTATGAAGGTCACTATGAGTTGGACTCAACCCAACCCAATTCAATGGCGCCTATCAACAACAACATAGCTACTTCTGTATCATAACTGCAGATGAGTGTTTGTGACAGAGACTATATAGCTCACAAAGCCTAAAATATTTACTACTTGTTCTGTTTCAGAAAAAGTTTGTCAATCTCTGTTCTAGGCTCTCATTCTGGATCATCTATTAGATTGGAATGGACTTCTCATTTTAGGATTCTGTTGCACTCTATCTGTAATTTTGTCTCTCTGTGCTGCATTCTGGTTAATTTTCTCAGGACTATTTTTCAGTTGATATATTTTCTTTATAATGATGTGTCCTCTAATATTTAATACATCCATGGAAATTTTTATTCAGTTGTAGTTTTCATTTCTAGAGAGATTTTTCTTAAGTTTTTAGATCTGTTATTTTTTTCATTATGGCATCTATTCTCTGCCTCCATTAGCCATTTTAAATACTTTTAAATGGCTTAATCACCTCAAATTTTTATGATAATTAACCTCCTGTCTATGTCTGCTAACTTTTGTTATGGTACATTATTCCTGTACTGTCTTGTTATTTTTGTTTGTGATGTTATCTTCAATGAAGACTAATTTTTTTCCCTATAGTATTCTAGTGTTTCCTGGGTTCTGGAAATGTCCCAATACAGAAGTTTTAAATTTGTTTTTGCCAGACACCTCAGGGATCTATAGCTCTGAACCAATTTTTACATTAATTTCTTGGCTTAATGATTTCTGTACTTGTGAATAATGAAAGTTCACCCTGCATACTGATGCATGACATAGGCTTGGAGTTTGCCCCTCCTTTTTTCCTGGATATCTTTATTCTGCTTAGAACTCTCAATAGACATAAACATTCTATGCCTTACTGTTTACTTTCCTGTGCCTGAAGTAAGATGTTTAGAGTTTGGGAGTCATCTTTTTACCAAGGAGGCAGCTCTTCAGGATTCTGATTTGGGCAGGAATCTTATTTCCATCATTCCACCTTTAGGAATACAGGAACACATTCCCTGTTCTTTCTTCTGATCCCCAGCTCTGGACAGCACCTATATCCAGCTTCAGCTCCTCTCTCATTTTCTTTACTACTATGTCAGCTCCTAAACATAGCTCTCTAGCTTCAATACCTTATTTCCTTTTCTTAAAAATAAAAATAACATAAAGTCGGCATTTTTGAGGATAGGATTCTATGAATTTTAGCCTCAGTTAGGATTGTAACCACAATTAGGATATGGCACATTTCCATTATGGCAAAGTTTCTCATCATTTCTTGCAACTAGAGACTTCTTTCTATGTAATGAATGCCAGCGAACTCAATCTGCTAATGTTTTCAGAACCATAGTTTTTTTTTTGTTTTTTTGTTTTTTTGTTTTTTTTTGCCTTTCCTAACCAAAACACCTGATGGGCTGGGATTTAGCTCAGTTGGTAGAGCGCTGCTCTGCAGTTTCTGAGGTCCTCAGTTCAATTCCCAGCACTGCAAAATGGGAGAAGGATATGGCAATACACTTCCAAGGCAATCCCGAAACAGCCATTGAAAACCCTATGAAGGTCGCTATGAGTCGGACTCGACTCGACGGCACCTAACAACAACAATAACAACAACCAAAACACCTATGGCAGCATGGAGAAATAATCTGATCATTTAGGGTATTAGTCAGGGTTCTCCAGATAAACAGAGCCAATAGGAAGAAATTTATTTTCAGGGAATTGTCTCATGCAGTTAGGGAGGCTGGCAAGTCCAAAGTTTGTAGGGTGGTTTATCAGGCCCAAAGACCTAGGAAAGAGATGATCTCTGCAGAATTCTGTCTTGCTAGAGGAGGTCAGTCTTTGGTTCCATTCAGGCATCTAACTTATTGGAAGAGGCCCACCCACATTATGGAAGACAATTGTTGTTCCGTGCCATCTAGTTGGAGTCCGACTCATAGCAACCCTATATACAACAGACAAAACACTATTGTCAGTGCTTCTCTGCTATTCATATGGTTTTCAATGGCTGATTGTTTTTTGGGAGTAGGTTGCCAGGTCCTTCTCCCAAACCTACAGCACCTGGTGTTCCCAGGTGGTCTCCCATCCAAGTACTAACCAGGCCTGACCCTGCTTAGCTTCAGAGATCTAACAGGATTGGATGCCACAGTGGTATGGGTGAAGGCTTCATAACAAAATAGGGAAGAAATATTCATGACAACCATAAACCTCATTTTTGGTTATTGCTAGGGGCCATTGAGTTGGGTGTGACTGATAGCAACATGTATAGGGTTTTTTAATGGTTGATTGTTCGGGGATTGCTTTGGGAATGGATTGGGACATTCTTCTCCCATTTTTGCGGTACTGGGGATTGAACCCAGGGCCTCATGGATTGCAGAGCAACACTCTATCAATAAAGCTAAACTTTGTAGCTGGTATTTATATCTACCTTTTCTGTTTGCTTGTTTGCAACAGGGTCTTACTATGTAGCCCAGACTGGCTTCAAACTGATGATTCTCCTGCCTCAGCCTCCTGTGTGCTGGGATTACAAATGTGTGCCACCACACTTAACTTATATCTACCTTCTTCACTGCCTATTCCATATTTCCTTTGCTCTTACCGAGCACCTCAGCTGGTCATAGTTCTTTCTCTGGTGGGTTGATTCTCAAACCTTCATTTCTAAAGGGTCTGGGCCATTTGTAGTTCTCCTAGATTGAGCTGTTGTTATTTTCGATCAACTTTAATCATAGCACATGATAATACTCCTATATTCCAGACATACTTTTCATTTCCTCCATTATGGGATGGCAGTCTGTTTCTCCTTAGCAGTCAGGATCCACCATCTAGTCAGCACATAATTCCTTTTCTGGCTGATTTAGAGTCATAAGGGGCCCAAACGGGCTTCATGGAAGTCTTTCCTTTTATTTCAATAGAATCACTGTTGTGTTTCCTGACTGAACTTAGACATTTAGGCCAGCAGAGTGTAATGACACAAGTTCAACAAACAGAAATTTTGCTGGTGGGTCACTAGTTCTACTGTTTAATTCCTGGAAAGCCCATGAAAGAATGAACAATACCATATTTAAAAGCCAGAAAAAATTTAATAAACCTTTATATAATATCACTGAATCCACAAAAATACTGAAGCATTTGTATTCTAGGAACCAACCTGAGCTACATAAATGACTGAATAAAACCTCTACATGCACACATACATCCATACATACCCAGGGGTGCCAAAAATGTATACAACCAAGGGTGCCAAAAAGTGTACACACATTTTAAGAAATGTTGCTTAGGTGTGACTTTTCAAAGGTGAATTGAATTACTGTAGCAAGGTGATATGTGATGTTTGTTCAAATGATGGCATTGATCAAATGCTCACACCACTATGCGATAGGCAAAGAAAATGGCAGAAGCATGGTTGTTGTTCAAAGAGTGCAAGACCATTGTGAAGTGGTATTTGAAATGTGAGAATGTTGTGGAAATACAATGCATCAGTATGCAACAGAATCTCCAACACGCCCAGCAATTATATACAGTCATGATAAGTTTGAGACACACAGTACTGTGTGTGTGATGTACACAGGGAAGATCCGGGAGGCCTCGCACAGCAACAAGTCCTGCTTCTTCTGCTGTGGTCACCACTTTGAGCACCTCTTGTAGTTGCAGAAGTCAAATGTGACTTGTATTCATCTATTGTTACTGGTAGATTTTGAGCATTACAATTTTAATATAGTTTTTTCCTTTTTAAAAATGTGTACACATTTTCGGCACCCTCTTTATATATTCTTTTTCCTTTGCCTTAAGTAGTCATCTAGAAAGAAACACCAGTGACCTATATTTTAAACTAAAGTGCACATACTGCTTTTAGAAAAAAAAGAAAATACCACAGACAATTAAATCAACTAATTAAAATGCCATTTAAGCAATTACAATGGGTAACAGGATCATAAAATGGTTAGCAGAGTAGAAGCTTGTCACTGAAGCTTCTGTATGATCTTACAGACTAGATGTGAACTATTCAGGCTTCATAGATATTAGATAAATGAAAGCACCAAACTCCATTAAGTCCTCAAATGTCAGTGCCCTAGATTTTTCTGAGCAGTACAAGAGCAGAAAAGAAAACACAGTGTTAAGAGAAATATACCATGACTTATGGTAGGGATTGGTCTGATATTCTAGGCATAAAAGCTTTGTGTTGGTTTTGTATATGGGCCATCTAGGCTAAGTACTTATTGAATATATGTACATGCTAAGTGCTTTGCTGGCCACTCTGGGGAAGGACAAATCAGGTAGTTATTATTATTATTATTTTTTTTTTGAGATGGAATCTTGCTACGTTGCCCAGGCTGGTCTTGAATTCTTGGGCTCAAGTGATATTCCCAGCTCTGTCTCCCCAGTAGCTGGGCCTACAGGTGCACACCACCATGCCTGACTAAAAGAGGTGCTAAATGCTATAAGATGCTTCAGCCCAGTTGAAAAGAGAAGTCTTGGCCATATCCTAATTAAAACCCACACGCAGAACAGTGTCTATTAGAGGGCTACATCATATAACACCAACTATTAAGGAATAAGTGCATTCTAATGACAGAGATTGACAAGCTGGGAGAGGCAGTGGCTGCCGCAGATCTCAGGGAACTGTGAGATTCTGGCCAATAGTGCTCTTATCTTTCAAAGGTACTACTTTAGGGATGAACTCACGTCCAGAAATAAACAATATATTATTTCCTTCTAATTTAGATTAAAAAAAATTTAATAACTGACAGCCAGTCATTTTTATTGCTTAGAGCAAGAATTTCCTAGGAGGCTTAGCAACTCAGCTCTGCTTCAATTATAAGCCCAGGCCCTGTGGGGCATTCTTTCTCCACATGGAAGGCCTGGTGCTTCCAGGTTCTGTAAGTGTGAAAAGGCAGGAGGGCAAACAGCCATTACCCTGGGAGCAGTGCACATCTTGGTGCCCTGTCCACAGCAGTCCTTTACCTCCAGGTCTGGACTCCTCATCTGCCTGTTCCTAGATCTTTTAGCTGCACCTGATCCTTTCTGCATTCCTGTTCTCTGGATGTGAATTGGCTGACTTCTGAGGTCAACGTTCTGCCTCTGGTTCTGTCAACTTTCTTCAGTGCCCTTTATGGCTTCTCTGATCAGTGATACCAACAGGTCTCATACATTGGTGGAACCCTAAGCCCTAAACAGCCATTCTGACACCTGAATCCATGATACCCTGGATTATTTCACTTTGTTAATCTGGACTAGGAAAATAATCCTTTAAGTGATGGTCCTCAGAGGCATAAGGTTGGCATTTAAGTGGCTGGTCCGCAGGGTCCTATCCTCAACTCACCTCTTTATTCACCCCTATGTGCTCTTCCTGGGAAAGAGTTTAGCTCAGTTTGTAGAGTGCTGATCTGTGCTCTCTGAGGCCCTGAGTTTGAACCCCAGCACTGAAAAAATGGTAGGAGGACATGGCAGCCCATTTCCAAAAACAATTTCAAAACCATTGGCCATCAAAAACTCTATGAGGCTTGCTATGAATTGGAACTGACTTGATAGCGCCTAACAATAGCATATGCACTCTGAGGGCAACCTGATTCATCCCTAAGGTGTTAACTTCCCTCCTTTCTCTGATGACTCCCCAGGCTCTCTTGCAGGTTTTGGAGTATTTGTGCTGGCTGAGGCCCTAAGTTACAAGCCACAGAGGCTACCTCAAGGAGAAAAGTAAATTACTGAGGAGATATCGCATAGCTCCCAGAGTTATTGGAAAAGCTGAAGAAGAAGACTCAGAAAGTAGGCTGGAAGAAAAGGAGACCAAAATTCAGCCACAGCATTTATCCAGCTAGATCTTTGCTGCCCCAAACACTGGATGGTGCTACTTGTCCTGCCAGCATTGCTCTTTGGAAAGTAGGTGTTGCAACCTCCAGAATGAATTCCTCTCTGAGTTTACCGCCTTGAGCGGTTTCTTCCTGGTTGAAAATCTTGGGTGGGTGCAACTGGCCAAGCCTAGATCATGTGAATTTATCCTTGCTGCAAGGGGCTTGGGAAAGCAAAAACCTGGTATGGGGAGATTTTATATTGGTACACAGTCTGACTCTCTCTAGGAATTTCACTGGGGAATTTCCCACCTAAACAAGGCAAGATACACTGGGCAATCGAAGTAAATGAAGAAAAAAGGAAAAACAAATGCTGTATCCACCACAGACATTTATCCAATTGCCTACTGTACAACTTTATCAAATCTCCTACAAACAGCTCTAACTCCATGTCCAATAGTGAACTCTTCATCATTTACCCCAAACTTTCCTCCTCCTCTCTTTCTTTCCTTGGTAAATGATTGGATCTTCATTCATCCAGTGTAGTCACTCAAGCCACTCAACTCAAAGTTATTCTCCCTCACTTTTCTTTTGTGCTACTTGGGGGTTGAACCCAGGGTCTCATGCATGATTTGCAAGTGCTTCACCACTGAACTGCACCTCCAGCCCATTTTTAATTTTTTTTTATCTTGACACAAGGTCTTGCTAAATTATGCAGGCTGCCTTTGGCCTTGAACCTGTGATCCTCATGCCTCTGCTTCCTGAGTTGCTGGGATTACAGATTTGAGCCACTGTGCCCAGCTCTCCCTCACTTCTTAAAACCATGAGTCATCAATGCTATGGATTATACTTTTAAATGTTTAAATACATCTCCTTTACTGAAGGTCAGTTGCCATTACTTTAGATCCAAAACCGATCAATATTTTTTCCATAGATGACCATAGGAGCTCCGAGCTTCTAACATTGCTCCACAAGACTTGTTAGAGTTGCTGTTCTACTTGTTATGAGAGTATTTGATTGTCTTGTGCTCCTCATCCTCTTATTCCATTTTCTTCTGCTCTGTTAATGCCATCTTTCCAGTTATCTACAAGTAGAAAACTGAGAGAAGCCTCTCTAAATAAGTGGAACTAAGTTGTATCATCATAATCTCAGATTACCACATTTTGCCTCTTCTTACTCGGAGTTGGGGAATGCTATGGAATCATAGTGCTTCCCTGTAAAACTGATGCCTATTAAAAGGTAAACTTGAAGGAAATGGATGAGAGACCCTGCATATCAAATGTCTCATTTGTTGTTGTTGTTGTCCTGACTTTTCCAGGCCTTGGTTTTTATTGTCATTGTTGAGTTGTTGTTGTTGTTGTTGTTGTTAGGTGCAACAGAACAAAAGAGGCATTGTATCTGGCAGTGCTTCTCTGTTATCCATAAGGTTTTCAATGGCTAATTGTTTTGAGAGTGGGCTGCCAGCTCCTTCTCCCAATTTTGCGGTGCTGGGGATCGAACCCAGAGCCTCAGAGCACAAGGAGCAAGCACTCTATCAACTAAGCTAAACCTCAATCCTGTTGTTGAGTTAGAGGCATGATAACTAGTTTGCTAGATGGTTCCTAGTAGGTATCCTTTTATGTCCCCTACTACACTGAACCTGGAATGAAACTGTGGCTCTTTTCAACCGATAGCATTTATAAGAATCCTGTGTGGACTAAGCTTTGAGAAGACCTGTTGTTGTTGTTAGGTGCCGTTGAGTCAGTATCCAACTCATAGCGACCCTCATAGGGTTGTCAATGGCTGACTGTTTTGGGATTGCCTTGGGAGTGGATTGCCAGGTCCTTCTCCCATTTTTGTGGTGCTGGGAATTGAACTCGGAACCTCAGAGACTGCAGCACAGTGCTCTACCAACTGAGCTAAATCCCGGCCCTTGAGAAGACCTAGAAGCTTCTTTTTTGTGTTTGTTGGACTCCTGAAATGCCATTTTACTCTGCTGGAGAGATCCCTTGGTAAAACGTCATGAAGAGAGCACATGGAAAGAGAGAAGGCTTAAGGCTACATTAGGAGAGAGAGCAAGCCCAACTGTCCCAACATCTCAGTTGTACTCTGTCTTCCAGCTGTCTTTATTGGGGCACCACACAGGAGAGAGCCAGCTTGGACACTCCAGTTCATTTGAGCCCTAGATAACCACAGCCCCAGGTGATATCATGTGGAGCAGAAGAGCTGCCCAAATGAGTCTAGACAACCCACTGAATCGTTAGGATAATAAAACAGTTTTTATTTAAAGCCTCTGCTTTGAAATGGTTTCTTACATAGCAATAGACAGCTGAAACAGGGTCATTGATTGTATGTGTGGCCTTATTTAATTATTCATTTAGCTGAACTCTACTTCCAGGTTCTTAGTATGTTTTCCTGGGGGTTGATGGAGCCATTCAATGTAAAACCCCTCTGGTTCACAATCAGCACAGGGCTTTGATTTTTTTAAAAAATGAACTCATGGAATGGACCTTATCAATATTGGAAGCCCAGAAAAGCACACACATAACAAAATCACAAGCTTCAGGCTATAAATTGAATTGGCTAGAGTCTTCCTGCCCTTTTCTCCATCAGACTTAGCACAGCACAATTATGTTGGCCTATGAGATAGATAGTTGTCCAGAGCCTTGAAATACATTGATCTGAAATTCCTTTAGCATTGATCTGAAGTTCCCTAAAGACAATAATAGGTAGAAGAGAGATGAAATTTTAATTTGGAGAAATTTTATAAAATAAAAGGGAAAATAAAGCCATCAAATTAAATGTCTATCACATGTAGTTGCTGGTGTTGTTAGATACCACAGAGTCAAGTCCGACTCATAGTTACCCTCATAGGGCTTTCACTGGCTGTTTGCTTCAGGATTACTTTAGGAGTAGATTGCCATATCCTTCTCCCACTTTTGCAGTGCTGGGGATTGAATCCTCGTCATCAGAGAGTGCAATGCAGTCCTCTACCAACTGAGCTAAACCCCAGCCCATAGAGATACTACCATTTGACCAACTGGCAGCAGGGAATGAACCTTGCATTATGTTAATATTGTACTATCCCTATGTATAATAAAACTGTCACTGGGACTGTTTTTTCCCAGCACCCTCTGCATGTAGAGTTGGCCATCTGACTAGTTCATAGCAATGGAATATCAATGGAAGCGATATGTGCTACTCTGAGCTGATACTTTTAAGAAGTCATATTGTTCTCTTTCCCCTTGTGCTGGCTAGATATAAAATACTTTAAGTTCTAGAGGATGGAAGAACTCCCCTGTGGAAGAAACCAGTATGTCTTTGTCATGGCCAGGAGGAGAGCCATTTGCCAACTAATACCCACCTTGAAATTTACATGGGAGAAATAAAATTCTGTTGTGTTTTAGCCTTTAAAATCTGGAGGCATATTTGCTACATCAGTGAGCATTCCTCTAATGAACAATTTGTTCATTTATTTGAAAGGTCACTTAATTTTTTCACAGATGAGACCCTTACTAGTTGAAAATTTGGAAAAGTTGTTTTCCTTAGCCCCTGTTCTCACATCTGTAGAATATAGCAATGCTATGCACTTCATAGGATCATTGGCATACTAAATGAGATAGCATCTCCTTTATTGAACATTACCATGTACCAGACCCTGTACTAAGCACTTTCTGTAACTTATTGAAGCATCCCACTCATTTAAGAAAATTTCTATTAGAATCTACATTTTACAGATGAAAAAACAGAAGCTTAGAGAGATTAATGGGAGAAGGACGTGGCAATCTACTCCTGAAGCAATCCCAAAACAATCAGCCATTGAAAATCCTAGGAGGGTCACTATGAATCAGACTCCACTCGACTCCTCTTGATGCCCCTTCATGGCACCTAACAACAACTACAGACAGATTAAGTACTTATCTGATGTTATGCAGCTAGTCTTGGCAGAGCCAGGCAGTATTTCTGCAGAGGACAGATGTCCAATGCCCTCTGCAGAGGACTAGGCTTTTCTGATAAGGACCATATAGAATAGCCAGCATAGAGCATGGCACATAATAAATGCACAATAAACATGAATTGTATTTTCTTTCCAGTTTCAGGAAAGGAAAGGAGTGATATAAAACATGAGTATAAATTTGGCTTTTGATTAAGTGCTCAAAAACCACACATGTAAACATACATGGCTTTACCTTTATTTATACTCACATTCAGCATGCTGTGTTTAATCTAAAAGTAAACTGTATTCATTGCCAGCATGGCTCCACAACATACATAGGTCATCTCAACCAAGAATGTTATTATTTTATGTTCATGGCCTACTGTGGCTGCATGATCAAAAGGAGCCCTGAAGAAATGGATCAAAAAATGACTAATGCATTTTAAAGTTGCTTGTGAAACATTCATTCTATCGACCTACTGGAGGAAAATTGACCGACATCCTACCTGAGGATGGACCTTACTTCAAAAAGTGTGGGAATGCTGAGCGTCTAAAGTCTTTCTCATCTCACTTTATATGGCACATATTTCTTGAAGCAAACTAGTTTAAATGTATAGTCTGAGGTATATCTTAGGAACAGGCTGGCCTTTACAATTTTGATCATATAGTGCTTTATATACCTGAAATACTTTATAAAAATTAAAAAGTGCTTTCTCTAAAGTCATATCAGTTATTATTAGTTTGTCTCCAGAACCAGGCTCAGAGTGCTTTTTTGAAGAAGGTGCTGCAATTTTCCCCATTCTAATTGCTACACCGAGAGTCTGTCATCTGGGCTTCGGAGCTGCTGAACCACTTTCTTCTTTCACCTGAAGTTTCATCAAGGCAATATGCTTAATCAATGTTTGCTGATGTTTATGGTCTAGTGCTCACTGACAGCAGGTGCAAAAAAGAGTAAGTCTCCATCTGCATAAAAATCTTTCTTAAATTCACCAGCATGCTGTTTTGCTGTAATTTTAGTAGACAGGTGATTTTTCATGGCCCTTCATGAGTTACTTTCTCCCCTATTGCTGGCTCCATTTCCCTACCTGCTGTTCCTAGAAGCTGTGGTCTTATTTATGTCACATGGGGTAGCTCTTTTCAGACTACCTACTTGGCTTGTTGATCAACTCTCCTTAGTGCTTGATTTTGACATTCTGGTCTGGGAAGCAGTCTCTGGTCCTGAGTAATTTAGAAGCTCCTACTAACCTGCGAAGGAAGCCAAGCCAGAGGTGGGCTATGGGATTTTACCTTTTTGATAACAGCAAAGCCCTTAAATAGCTTCATTGACCCCAAGGATCTACTTTCCATGGTGTGCAATGAAAGAGAGTTTAACCTGGGAAAGTTTATTAACCTTAATGATAATCACTTAGCTAATTACCCATCGAGGCCCTGGAAATGTGCATTTAAGTACATCATTATTTGTTTACTGAAGCAAGAAAGGTGACTCACCTTTCTGCTCCCCATTAGGGAAGGGTAGTTTGTAAACTGAGGATAGTGTGCAATGCTTCAGGCAGGCATTTTTTCACTTTGATTTCACTGGACCTGAGATTCTTTAAGGCAAGGGGGACAGTTGGTCATCCATTTTTGCTGAGGGAGGGAAAAAGGAAGAGAGCTTGGCTTTCTAGAAAGACTTCTACTGGCCACTAAGGGTTATCAGTGTTCATGTCTGTTCCTGTCCTGCTGATATGCAAGGTTGCACAGCAAGTTGTGTGAACGCCAATGGAGAGCTGAAACCGGCAAATACTATACAAAGTTAAGGCACCATTTTACAGCAGAGAACTCTTAAAAATTTAGTAGCACCATGCATCAGTAGCAGGGTCTTTGAATCTCAGAGAGCTACCACAAAGGCAGCAGAACTAAACCACAACATTAAATGGCTGTTTAGTTTGCTGGTTCCTAAGATGTGGAAAATACATGACTTATTGAAACAGAAGCACTCCACAGACTCCCTGAGGATATGATACCATTTTAAAACATAACTGAGTTGTGAATATACCACTATTTCTTCACCAATGTGGCTTTCCCTTCTGCCACACATTATTTCTAAAGCATTACATGAAGATCTTGCTAAGTCAGCTTTAAAAATAATAAAAGAAATAAAAAGAAAAGAAGAAAAAGGAAAAAAGAAAAGGAAATGGGAGTGGAAATAGAAAAATAGAAATAAGCCTCTGAGTCCACACATAAAACGACAAGCAAGACAGAATTTAACAAAACTATGTGAGGGAAATCTTAAAATACGACGCATCAGAACCAATAGAAACTCAAGATCAATTGTGTCAACAGATCAAAGCCAAGGCCTAGCATGAAGAGTATTAGCTATCATCAGGGCAGCTGCATCCTACTTAGAAGAGTGAAACAGAAACTTTGCTTCTGTATGGTGCTAAGGTTGGCTTTCAAGTAAAGATCAACTAGACTAAGCAAAGCAGATACATTGACTCCTCAGACTATAGTGAGAAAACTGAGAAGGAGGTAAATTAGCTTTTATACAAGGCAGTCTAGACAGCTTAGGTAGTACACATTTTAGAGGCTAGAATTCAGCCCACCTTTTAGAGGAGCTATTTTACCTAGACAAGATCTACATCCCATTAGCAGGTATTTTGTAGAAAGATTTCCTCTGACTGAAATTCAATGAGTGACCCTTGCTATTTACCTGGCAGGTGGGCAAAAACCTTGTTCCTCATTTTAATTTAGCAGACCTAAATAAATGCATCATTGGCTGAGAATCAGGACCATGGTATGATGGTAGCAGTCAGGGTAGAAAGTCTTGGCAGGAGTTACTGCACAGATTTGTCCAGACTCTATTTAGAGACCTGTACGAGATGGAGGGCGATAGACTGCCAGTGTCTAGCTCCCAGGAGTCTATATTTGTCTCTGTACCGGAACACTTAAAACAATGCTCAAAATGCACCAGACTGTTCATGAGCTGTGAGTGATACGCACACTTAGAAAAGTAGAAAGTGTAGCATGTATGATGGTAAAAATCAAAGCTCTCTCAATGTTTACGTTTTTCTCTAAGAAAAGGTTCCCTTAAGCTGCGCACCTTTGCACATGCATGTAATTGCAACTAGTCAGGAGGCTGAGACAGGAGGATCCCAGATATGAGGCCAGAGGCAGCCTCTGTATAGCAAGACTGTCTCAAAATAAAAAAATGAAAAAGTGGCTCAGGGTTTGCCTTGGCGGTGGAGAGATTGCTTAGTGTGTATGAGGCCCTGGGCTTAACACCCAGTACTGGGGGAGGGAAAGGGGTTCTTGCTCTCTTACCAAGATAAGACATGGGCTCATTTTCCTGATGGCCCATAATCAATAGTAAAATGTCTCTCAATTCCTAAGGAACAGATGGCATAAACAGAGCTAATGCATGATGAACAAATATGATAAAGTTGATTCAAAATATAATTATCATATCATATTATCAACATTCATCTATGTTGACATATCATTTGATGTACATATCACTTATTAACCACATGATTATCAATATTGGTAACTACAATGTAGAAGTTCAATTGTATTTTCTAGTAGAGGAAGGGAGAACTTGGGATAATTTGGCTCTTAAGTGAACGTTTGTGTAAACTGAGAAATTATTGTTGTTGGGAAGTAATTATTACTGCCATGAAGTACATAAGAACACTGAGCCATGGAGGAATGAGTTTATCCAATATGCTCTAGGGAATGGGTAGGGGTTTCTTGAATGATAATCTGGTTTCTGGTATGTTGGTTACCTCCTTGGAAGATAATGCCTTTGAACTGCAAATCCATGTAAGCCAGCCAGCCTTCCTTCCTTCTCTTTTCTTTTTTCCTTTTGATAGTCCTATAAGTCTACAAATAGGTTGATATGGAAAATTATCTCCATGAGGTCCTAGACATCTAGTCCTCTCTGAACCCACTACAAAAATCTCTGTCTTGATAGAGTTTAGAGGATGAGTAAGAAGGCTTAAGATTTTGGATTGAACTTGGCACTTACCTTAAATTCTTTGCTCTGAATTATCACTTAGAATATTTCTTCAAACTGGAGATTGGGGAGGAGAGATGTGGAAACTGAAATATAGTATGTTGTTGTTAGGTGCTGTTGAGTTGGGTCTGACTCATGGCGACCCTATGTACAACAGAATGAAACATTCCCTGACACTGTAGCATACCCGGCACTATTGTCAGAGTTTTTCGCTATTCATAGGGTTTTTGATGGCTGTTTGTTTTGGGAATGCTTTGGGAGTGGGCTGTCAAGTCCTTCTCCCATTTTTGCAGTGCTGGGGATTGAACCCAGGGTCTCAAAGAGCACAGAACAGCATTCTACCAACTGAGCTAAGCCCCAGCCCCTCCAACATGTAGTATAGAATAAAGTAATATAACTTGAGAATCATTGATGTATATGTAATTACTGAAGCATGATCATTGACTACACTGCCTAGGATGTAGCTAGTGGTAGAGCATGGAGGACAGAAACTGGTAAGACACTACCTAGGTCTGAATCCTAAAGATACATATGTATACACACACATAAACATTTAATGAACAGGGAAGGGAAGATGGGTCTGTAAAGAAGCAATGATCGTAAAAGTAGAAGGAAAACCATGTCAGAGAAAAGGAGAAGAATTTCAAGAATGAGAGGTTTGATAATATCAAATGCTATCAATAACAATGTATAGACTATCAAAGTTTAAAGGGAACTTAGAAATCATATGATCCAGTGCCCCCTTCCCAAATTTTGGAATCAAGAATCAGAATACCTAGTTAGCTAAGGAGAATCTATATTAAACCCCACTGCCTAATGCACAAGCCAATACTCTTTTCAAAACACTTGCAGGGAGGGAGAATAATTTCTTCTATAGATTTTGTACCTCACTCACAGCAAAGTATCTAGCATATTTCTGACTACAGAATGAGGACACAAAAGAGAGATTAAATAAATGAGCTAACTTATTTATTCTAAGTATTCTAAAATCTCCCAGTCTGATTGTGGACTCATTCATTTCTTCTTAAGGTGTTTTGAAATTTTGCGCTCTTTCTCTCCCCCACCTTATATATGTATATATAGTTTTATATATCAATATATATTTAAATATTAATATTAATATTAATATATAAATATATTTATATTTAAATATATATTTAAATAAATATATTAAATAAAGATATATATAAACAATATATATTAAAACCAATATAGTTATATAGATAGACAGATATGCCTCAGAGAGCACAGCACAGAACAATGCTCTACCAACTGAGCTAAACCCTAGCCCCCACAGATCACTTAGGCTTTGATAAAACCCACCAGGTTAATTGGTTTCTCCTGAAGACAGGCCTTGTTAAGAACAGAGTGCTCTGTTGAATTTCAAAATGGATCTTTTTCACCTCCCCCTAACCAAAGCACAAGAGGATTTTTCTGTAATATTTACTGTGAGAATCTGGTCAAGCTTCTATAGGTAAAACTAAAGTGTGGGATCTCTCTTTGTCTGCATACCCTGGGAGTTATTTTTAATTCTATGACTTATCTGCACTGTGCCTCCACAGCTACAGTTCAGGTTTGCCTATCCACACATAGGTTTCCAGGGTGGTATCTGCTCCAAGTCTCCACTCCAAGTCTCCACTCCAAGTCTCTGCTCTGGTAAGCCATGAGTATGCATACAAATTTGAATTGTTTTTTTTCTTCCCTTTTAATCTGTAGTAATGCTTTTTGCCTTAAATTTTACTTTGTTATAATTAAATAGTTCCAGTTTTAAATTTTTCATTAGTGTTTGGATATTATATATTTTCCCATCGTTTTAGATTCATCCTTTCTATATTCTTGTGCTTTTTTGCTTTTTCTCTTGTATTTCTTTTTCTTTAAATAAATCTTGGCTTATGATCTTTGTCTTTTAATTGAAACATTTGGCTTATATAATGTAATTACTGATATTTGGGTATTTAAATCCATCATCTTCCTATATTCTTTTAAATTCTTGCCATCTTTGGGATTGATTAGTTTTTATTCTTCTATTCCTCACTTGCCCTCCCTAGTTTGGTGGTGGTGGTGGTGTTAGGTGCCATCAAGTCGTGTCCGACTCATAATGACCTTCATAGGGTTTTCAGTGGCTGATTGTTTTGGGATTGCCTTGGGAGTGGATTGCCACATCCGTTTCCCATTTTTACGGTGCTGGGAATTGAATTTGGGACCTCAGAGACTACAGAGCAGTGCTCTACCAACTGAGCTAAATCCCAGCCTCACTCTTGTTTGGTGGATGTTGTTGTTGTTGTTAGGTGCTGTCAAGTCATTGTTATATAACAAACTACCCAAAACTTAATGGCTAATTACCACCATTTTAGTTTAGTCATGATTGTGTGAGTCAAAAAGTCAGGAAGGATATAATTAGGAAATTGATTTCTGTTCCATGGGACATGGCTGAACTTCCAAGATGTTTTCCTTACTCATGTATCTGGGCAGATGCTCTTTGGTCGCCCCTCCCCCACTCCCACCCAATATGGTGTCTCAGCCACACAGTCTCTCTGCTTGGCTTGTGCTTCTCACTGCATAGTTATTTGGGGTACTCACATTTCTTCCATGAAGGTAGGTTGTTTTCCATGAGGCAGAAGTGGAAGCCATCAGAGTAGTTCATGGCTATCCTGAAATTGACACAGCATCACTTCTGCCCTATTCTACTAGTCAAAGCAGTCACAGGGGCACCAAGGTCAAGGGAACAGAGAAATAGATTCTATCTCTATTCAGGAGAGGGGCTGGTTTATATTATCCTCCCACCTCCCAACACACACACATACACACACACAACACAAACAAAAATACCCACATTGCTGATTTATGTGCAGGAAGATAGATATTACTGTAACCATCTTTGAAAAACACAATCTGCTACAGATTATACAGCACACGGCTATACATTTCTTTACTGTTTTTGTTTGTTTGTTCATTTGTTTTAATGGTTATCCAGAGATGAAACTGTGTATACTGACTATGTTTTAGTAGAAATTAATAATTTTGCCTCTTTCTGGATAATGAAAGGAACTGAGTACAATTTGAATCTCTCTGTTCTCATACATATACTATTGTTTTTGTGTACTTTAATTCTATCTCTAAATCACACCAGAAATTACCACTACTGTTCTATACAGTCAGTATTCATTTAGATTTTTCTATGCATTTATTCTTTGGTTGCTTTTCATTCTTTCCCATATCTTTAGTCTTCCAACCAGGATCATTTTCATTGTGTGGCTCTATTGTTAGGTGCCATAAAGTCCTATTCAACTCATAGCGACTCTCATAGGGTTGCCATGTCCTTCACCCAGTTTTTCAGTGTTGGGGATTGAACCCGGGTCCTCAAAGATCAGAGAGTATGGAGCAGCACTCTACCCAACTGAGCTAAATCCCAGCCCCATATGTGTATACGTGTGTGTATGTGTGTGTGTATAAATAAATATGTAGATATAACTCACTTTCATTCTTGAAAGATACTTTTTTCTGAACATATAGTTCTATTTGGTAAATACTTTCTTTGAAGATGTCATTTTATTGTCTTTTGACCCTTGTTTAACTAGAGGTAAGTCTAATATTAATCTAATTGTTTCTTTGAAGAGCCCTTAGCTGATTTTACAATCCTTTGCTGTTTTTAGTTTGATTTTTCTGGTTGCTTTTAGTAGTTTTACTATGAGAATTATCTTGCTTGACATTTTTAGGGCTTCTTGTAAAGAATAATTGATTTTTTTTTCAGACAGGGTCTCACTATATGGCCCAAGGTGGTCTTGAACTTGTGATCTTACTATCTCAGCCTGCTGAGTAATAAAGCTTGATGATTTGCATGATTTGGGGGGAACATTATCAGTCTTTTTCTTGTTTAATGTTTTTTTTTTCTCAGTAAATGATGGTTAAACCCAAGCCCTCAAACATACTTTCCAAGTGCTCTACTGCTAGGCTATACCCCCAGTCCATTTTTTATTTCTTATCTTGAGACATGGTCTCACTAAGTTATACAGGCTGCCTCTGGACTCATGATCTACCTGCCTCTGCCTCCTGAGTCACTGGGATTATTGGCATAAGCCACTGCACCTGGCTAGTCATTATCTTTTAAAATACTGTTGGTACCTTTTTCTCTTTCTCTTATTCTTCTGCTACTTCCACTACATATATATTAGACCTTTTTCATTGAACTCCCATGTCTCTTAAACCCTTGTATTTTCCACTTTTTTTGTTTGTTTCTCTGTTCCACTTTGGTCATAGTTTTCTTCTAGTTTGTGAATTATTTCTGTAGCTATGTCTAATGCAATTAAATATGCATTGAGATCTTAGTTTCAATTATTACATTTTTGCAGTTCTAGATTTTCCCATTTTTAAAAAATTTAGTATTCAGATTGCACATGCATCTATTTATGATGTCTGTTGTTTCTCTTCCTTGGATTTAAATTGTTAATCCATGTGCCTGCGTATTTTTTACCATCTGCTGATCATTACATGGTGCCTTACTTTGCCTGTCTTCCTCCTTTTCTTCCTTCCTTCTTTCTTTCCTTCCTTCCTTCTTTCCTTCTTTCCATCCTCTCTCTCTCTTTATCTCTCTCCCTTCCTCCCTCCCTCCCTCCCTCTCTCTCTCTCTCTCTCTCTCTCTCTCTCTCTCTCTCTCTCTCTCTTTCTTTCTTTCTTTCTTTCTTTCTTTCTTTCTTTCTTTCTTTCTTGTGATACTTGGGAGTTGAACAAGGGCCTCACCCAGACTTTGCAAGTGCTCTACCACTAGGCTGCACCTCCAGCCCATTTTTTATTTTTAAATTTTGAGACATGCTCTTGCTAAGTTATGTGGCCTGCTTCTGGCCTGAGACTTGCAATCCTCCCGCATCAGCCTTCCGAGTTGCTAGGATTAGAGATGTGTGCCACCATGCCCAGCCCATTACCTGTTTTAATGTAGAAATAATGTGAAGTGTAAGAAAGTTTATATTTATTTCTGGTAGGCAATAACAGATACAGCTATCCTTGTTGTTGTTAGATGCCATCCAGTCAGTGTCTGACTCATAGCGACCCTGTGTGCAACAGGCAAAACACTATTATTGGTGCTTCTCTGCTATTTATAGGGTTTTCAATGGCTGATTGATTTTTTTTGTGGGGAATGGGTTGCTGGGTCCTTCTCCCAAGCCTACAGCACCTGGTGTTCCCAGGTGGTCTTCCATCCAAGTATTAACCAGGCTTGACCTTGCTTAGCTTCTGAGATCTGACTGGCATGGATGCCACAGTGGTACGGCAGCAGACACAGCTATCCTAGATGACTTTAATCCTAATTCTGAGATAGATATTATTTAAAGTTAGCCTTCAGTCTAATTGGGGCCAGGTTGTTCTAGTCCACCTTCATTCCTAAAATGTTCCAGTCAAAATCATGGCTCCTTCTTTGTTGGTATGTCCTGGACTCCAATTTTTATTACCTCTGTGAGATTGATAATAATCTCTGTTTAGCTTCTCAATCCCTCAGTTTTATTTAGTTGATGGTGCTCCTGGATGGCAAGCAGACTTAAGTGTTGGGCTTACCTATCTGGTCTTCCTTCTATATCTTTGTTGTATGATTCTTCAGTCTTGCTTGTTCCCCTGTGCTTTCAGTGTTTCTCAGTGGGAGTTATGTTGCATATTACTCAGCCCATCTTCAAAGAAGCAGGGTCTGATTCTTAAAATATTTACTTCAATTATAAAATAAATTTTGAATTCTATATTATCTTCATTAGAACCAGAATTGATTCAAAAAGAATGCAAATAATAAAACACATACCAGTTTCATGTCACTTTTTAAACATGATAGAGTGTGTGAGGCTTAACTTTGACAAAACTCAAGGCAATCAAAAAGTATTAAGTGATAAATGAATTTTCCCACTTTCACTTCTTCTACCATTCTTGTCCACTCATATAAAACCTTCCATTTACATAGCAAAGTAAGCCTATTTGAAATTAAAGTGCACTTTTGTGTCTGTAGATAACAGAAAATCAGTTACTCAACTCATAAAAAGTAAATTGAGTACTAAAAATGGAAAGGACAACACTTGATTACTGCCCAAGTAAACAGCTAGATCAGAAGAACACAGTTTATCTCTGTGCTTTTACAGTTTTATTGAGCAACTCCTGGCTATAAGGTAGTAGACTGAGTTCTAATAGGGAACACAAAGATGACTGAGTTTTTCCTTTAGACAACTCAAAGTTTTGTAGGAATTTATTATTTATTCTAACCAGAGTCCTACCTGACACCAAGGTATATGTTAGAAAGCAATAGTAAAATAATAATTTTTAAAAAAAGACAAAAGTGTGGTGCAGAAATAGTCAGATGACCCAACGAGACAAAAAGGACAGTGCATGGGAAGACACGAGTACTTGAATACTTGGCATGTGATGAGGTTACATCCCAAATCAATGTAGAAAGAAGAGGTTGATCAGTAAATTATGCTGGGACAGATGGCTTTCCATCTGAAAAAATAAAAATGATCCTCCACATTAAGTGAAGTAAAAAACTAAATGTAAAAAGTAAAATGGTAAATTTAATTGAAGGAGAATGGAGGAGAATATCTTTATGACTTTGAATAATGATGTCTAACAAGACTTAAGAATGCACAAACAAAAATGCAAAATCAATGGCCTTAGCTGCATCAATACTAAGTCACCAAAGAAAATCAGGGACAAAATTAACAGATAAGTAACCTTCTGGGGAAAGACATTTACAGCATTTACAAAGTACAAAAGATTAATACACAGCATATACAGGTAACACTTCAAGTTTCTACTCCCTCTTAGAGAATTTTCCTTTCTATCCAAAACACCACCCCTTCTTACTCTGTCCCCTTAATTTTCTTTTATTCTTCTCTTCTCCTCGCCCCTTCCATCCCTTCCCTTTCTTTCTTTACTTTTATTTTCTCTTCTTTTCTTTTCTTTTTTTGAAGTACGAGGGGGGCTGAACCCAGGGCCATGCACATACCTTGTGAGCACTTTGCCACTGAGCTGAACCCCTAACCCCTGTTATTTATTTTTTAAGTTGAGAAAGGATCTCACTAAGTTATGCAGGTTGCCTTTAGCCTTGAACCTGCAATCCTCCCACCTCCAGCTCCTGAGTCACTGAGATTACAGGCATGGACCACCATGCCAAGCTTTTACTTTATTTTATCTTCATAACACCTATCAAAACCCTGTATTATATGATTATTTATTCTTCTTTCTCCGAGTAAGTTGTAAGCTCTATGAGGCTAAGGCTTTTCATCTGTTTCACTCATTTTACCATCTTAACACCTAGTATGATGCCTGAGACATAGTAGGTGCTCAATAAAATTTATTAAATGAACAAGTGAACAAATAAACTTCTGAGAAGGAATATGAGAAAGAGCAGAATTCCATGGAGAAACATCAAAGGACATGTGTAGGCACCTCCCAAGAGGGGAAATATTAATGACTATTAAATACATGGTTAATCTCACATTAGAAAATTGTGAATGAAAAGCATGGCAGCATTCAATATCCATCAGATTGGCAAAAATTCTAAAGTCAGAAAATAAAAAGGAGAGTAGGGAGGTGGAACTCCATGGTAGGAATGCACATTGGTGCAGCCACTCTGCTGGGCCATCTGAAAGTATACATATCCAAAAGCCCAGTGATCCCACCCCTGGATGTATACCCATACTAACTCTCACACTGACCCAAGAGATGAAATGCATACAGATGTTCATCGGAGCTTTGCTTGTGGTAGCAAAGAATAGCAAACATTTGATTTTAGAGAGCTGCAACATGATAATACAGTGTGGAATAATATACAATGGAATATTATGCAGCAGTCAGATATAAAAAACTATATGTAGAAATGTGGAAAAAATTTTTCATTGCATTTTCCCAATAGAAATAAAGTAATAGAATATTTTAAATGCAATTTATTATCTAAAAGCAGGTAAACAAAAATAAGACAAAGTAAGTGGTTCTCTGGTGATTACTTATTTCCTCTTTGTGGATCTTACCAGGCAAAATATCTTCTAATTCTAATAGCGACTTTCTTCCCTTGGCAATTTTGGTATCTGAACATCTAACCTGTTTTAACTTGTTTACTTATATGTATTTTAATTTCAGGGGGCTCATTTTCATCTGCAAATTTGGGTCAGTATGAAAGTCTTTTTAATATTTATATTGGGTAATTACGAGATATCCAGGGCTATTCTTGGACCTTAATTTGCATCATAGCTTTGAGATTGAAGGAGATTTACTCATCAGGGCTTCATCAAGTGGGAGTCTTATTAGAATACAGATTCAGATTCCTGGAAGGACTTCAGATCCTGCCTTTCTAACAGACTCTCAAGCGTGGCCAATGCTACATGTTATGAGACCATACTTTGAGTTGCAAGCCTTCCCAGGAATACCTTGTAGAAGTGGTTGTTCTTAAGGTGTCTGAGTTCTTACCCTGGGGCTGGAACAATCTCAGGATTTATTCACATTTACCAAAAGATTGCTGAGGGGCCATCTGGGAGTACTGTACTGTGTTACAAGGGCTTGCTTCCCCAATTCCTTGGAAAAAGATGAACCTGTTCCTCTGAAAGAGCTCCAGTGTATCATGTGCTGGCTGTGGCTCATTCCTGAGCCAACTGCATGCATCTCTATGTTTAATGACATCCTGTTGGTATCTTGAAATCAGCCTCGGGGATAGTATTTCTACCATGGAGATTGGCAAATGCTACAATTTGGGGCTCCCCACTCAGATGTCCCTTTACCAGTGTACTACTCTCTGTAGGATGTTCGGTAGGGAAACTGCTGCAGACCATGTTGGTGTGAATCTGAGCAGTGAAGGTGAGAAAAGTTAAGTTCCCACCATGGGTTCTGATTGGGATAAGTGTTTGATTTTAGGGGAGTTAAATAAGAGATTCTCCTAGAAAGATATGACAGAGAAAAAGAAAGAGTTACTTGGGAAACTAGAAAATAGGACTTTAACACTTTGACTGCCTATTTCAAATCAAAATATATGACAATAAGCATTTTATTTCCAGAAACTCTTCCTTACAGTGAGCAAAACAGGAACATGATTATCAAAATAATTGGAATGTATTATGAGTAAAGTCATCATACAATTAGTGATATGTTATTTAAAGGCAAAAAACACACTCAGAAGAAAACATGTATAACTGGCTAAATAAGAAAAACGGGCATGTAATCACTATGCCAAAAAATACAGTTGAAAATACAACAATGATGACAGGTCGAAAAAGCTATATAGGTACAATAATAATATATTTTATGTGTGATAAAGTATAAAATGTTTCTTACATGATAGTACATTGCACATTGTATGGATAGTTTTTGTTTTCCATGCATGTTTAATGGCAGTAACTCCTCCTGGATTTATGTGAAACTTTGTGGGATATATGTGTTCTGATGGTAGTCAAAAAATAAAGTCCATTTTCCCTATGTTAGGGTGTAGGTCTAAAAGTTCCGAAAAGGCTCATGTGTTGAAGACTTGGTTCCTGATGCAGTAAGGTTTAGAGGTGGGGCTTTTGGATGTGATTGAATCATGAGGGCTCTCACCTCATCAGTGTATTAATCGATTGATGGGTTCATAATTGAATGGACTATTGGGAGGTTCTGAAAGCTATAGGAGGTGGAGCCTAGTAGGAGAAAGTAGGTCACTGTGGGTGTGCCCTGGATGGTATTATTTTGTCCCCAGCCCCTGTCTCTCCCTGATCATTAGGAGGGAAGCATCCTCCTCTGCCACGATGTTCTGCTGCATTACCACAGGAGTCAAGAAATGGACTGAAACCTCTGAAATGGAACCAAAATAAATCATTCCTCCTTGTAATTTGCTTTCTTAGGTATTTTGTCACAGCAATAGAAAGTTGACCAACACACCCTACATCCATGTTCCTCACTCTAAGCATAAAAACAAATGCAAAGTTTTAAGTATTTATATAAATTAAAATCAGGGAGAGAAAATGCATTCTTTATAATAGAAACACTTTCACTAAAGAATTAATGAGATGTTAGTGTTAGCTAAGAGCATAGCAGAATCAGTGTAATGACTAGAGTTGAGTCCTTCCCAAGAGGTCACTACAGTGGGTTATTTAAGGGCTCTACACATGTTCTGCATATTGTTTTGCCATACTTTTCTAACTTGTAAAATAAGAACCATCTCATCTCCTCACAAGTGCCACAGCATGTTGGGATAATAAAATTAGTTTGAAACAGAAGCTAGGAACTAGCTGAAAATTACTTTGGTTTAGACAGAAATGCTGATGGGTAAGTTATTGTTATTACTGCAGTTGAGACCTATCTTCTCTGGGTAGATTCAATCCCAATAAAGCTTGATTAGATGATATGGTAAGTATATTTTTAAAAAGTACATGCTGTTGAAAGCCTCTCCAAGCATGATGACACATACCTGTAATCCCAGTGTCTCAGGAGGCTGAGATAGGAGGATCATGAGTTTGAGACCAGTGTCAGCCTATAAAACTTATTGAGAACCTGTCTCAAAACAAGAACAAAAAACCCACTAACATTTATTAATAATAATAACTAAAAAAGTCTAGGGGGCTGAGGATGCAACTTAGTGGTAGAGCACTTGCCTTGCATATGTGAGGCCTTGGGTTCTACCCCTCAATTCTAAAAAAACAGGCTTCCTGAACCATGATGGGAATGAGCAAAGAGGCGAATGACTTCTCTCATTGTAACAGGGTATTCTCTTCACTGATACAGGCTTGTATTTACAGGGAAGAAGATCCCATAGTATTGCTAGGACATGTGCAATGCCTGTTCTGTACCCAGCTTCATCGTTTCTATCACTTCTCCTAGGCAGTCATGAAATTACCATTTGAAAACTCACTCTAGGAAGTCAAACTGAAAGATGCTTTTTAAAGGAACTAGTCACTTCACATATAATTTTTATTCTAACTCAAATGATAGAAAAAAGCTATTTATATGACATATAATCTTAAGCTTACTAAAAAGCATTTGTGCTATCAAAAATATGGTAGGATATATACCAAATTATCTGATGACTATCCAGGACATTGGGATTAAGAATGATGCTGATTTTCTTTTATAAATTTTGCTATATTTTCTAAATTTCCAAAGGGAAAATTTATGATAAGAAAAAATATTCTTTTTTTGAAGTCTGTTTTCATTGTTTAAACTGCCAGTTTCAATAATATCTTATAAGACCTCAGATTCATAGGGCAATCCCTTCAGAAAGGAGTCAGGGCATGTCATTTGATTATTCTTCAGTACTGCCAGAGAATTTTGTATCTGAGAGAGATTTTGAAAGTAAAAGAGTAAAACTTGCCCTTCCTCTAGAGGCTTTCATGCAGAGGATGAGTTGAAGTTTGAGGGCGAGCTGATTTGTTGAGTCACTGTTGGAAATAAAGATTTTCTGTCTTACTCTCCTGAACTTCATCTTCTGGTTCATGCTGCTCCTTTTGGTCCTTAAAAATCCCATAACTTGCACAGACATGGTTTGCCAGCTGGAACTAAAGTTACAGCAAACTAAAGGTTGACATCATCTGGCCAATCGTAGAGCCAAAGAAGTGAATGTGTCTGATATATGTCCTGATTTACAGGACATTCCACAGCTCACAGAGAGTCTGTTGTCCTTTTTCCACATTGCATCCCAAAACTCACATACCATTAGCCAAAGGTCAGGGTGTTACAAATAGTAAGGAAAGGCAGGAAAGCCTGTCACATCATACATACTCTGAGCTGTCTGATGAGGGAAGATTATGTATTCTATGTTATGTTTAAAATATTGTACCTCCAGGATTTCCATTCCGGGCTGTGTGACTTCACCTGGTTATGATTTGCATTTTACCAGAAGAGTCTGTGGTATGCTAACCCCTTAAGAGACATTACCTCATTAGTCCTCCCATGGTCTTTTGGGAGACATGGGGTCAGGCTTGTTAGGAAATGGAAAGCAGAAACCAGGCTTTCTCTGAGGAATTCAGCTCCAGGGCATAGGCCCTGAGTCCATGGCTGAGGCTCCTACATCTGGGAAACTTCAGTGCACCTGTCTCTGATCCACACAGTGGATCCAAGGGACCTTCAAGAAGGAACACTTTACTCTGTCTTTCCTTCGCCCTACAAATTTTTTTTAAACTCCTCAGCATATCCCCTAAACTTTTTTGAATTTAGCTCAAACATATAAACTATTTTATTTGGTTCTGTGAATGGTCACTTGTGGTATTTGGTCTTCTTGCCTACATTGTAATTACATATATATATATATATATTTTTTTTTTTTTTTTTTTTTTTTTTTTTTTTTTTTTTTTTTTTTTTTGTGGTGCTTGGAGGTTAAACCCAGGGTCTTGCACATGCTTTGCAAGTGCTCTACAACTGGGCTGCAACCACAGTCCATTTTTTAATTTTTATCCTGAGACAAAAATCACACTAAGTTATGCAAGCTGTCTCTAGCCTTGAACTTGTGATCCTCCTGCCTCTGCCTCCTGAGTCCCTGAGATTACAGGTATGAGCCATAGTGCCATTTTTCTTTTAAACACAGGTATGTTTAGCTTCTCACTATTGAGACAAAATGCCTGAGAGAAATCAACTGAGAAAACAGAAGGAAAGGTTTATTTTAGCTCATGGTTGCAGAGGTTTTAGCCCAAGGTCAGCTGGCTGCATCACTTTCAGCCTAAGGAAGCAGAATATCGTGATGTCTGGAGCATGTGGCAGAGGAGGCTGCTCACCTCATGGTGGCTGGGGAACACAGAGGAGTGGGAAGGGACCAGGGGTGAGATATTGCCTTCAATGGCATGCTCCCAGTAACCCACTTCTTCCAACTTGTTGTTGTTGTTGTTAGGTGCTGTCAAGACATGTCCGACTCATAGTGACCCTCACAGGGTTTTCAATGACTGTTTCGGGATTGCCTTGGGAGTGGATTGCCAGGTCCTTCTCCCATTTTTGTGGTGCTGGGAATCGAACTCGGAACCTCAGAGACTGCAGAGCGGCACTCTACCAACTGAGCTAAATCCCAGCCCTTCTTCCAACTAGGTCTCACCTTATCAATGGATTAATCCATTAATGAGATTAATGAGATTAACACCTTTAGGATCCAGTCACCTCTCAGTAGAGCCACCAGCTGAGGACAAAGCCTTCAACACAGGAGCCTTTAGGGACATTTCATATTCATAACAACAGGGATGGTATTTTATGATTTCTGCTACAATTCATAGTACCTGTCTAGCACAGCATAATCCACACTCACCTCAGACTATCTTCTTCTTTAACCTTGTACTCAGCATTACTTTTCTGATTTGTACTACTGCCCCCCTAGAATGTGACTTCCTTAAAGCAGAAGGTTCTCTGTTTTGTTCATTGCTGCATCTCCAGTGCATAGAATAGGACCTGGCACATGGGAGGCCCTCAGTAAATAAACACTGAAGGAACAAACTAATGCTTAAAGGAGGAGCTCATAAATGCATGGATATATATTTTTGTTACTAGTAATTGTTGGGGGCTGGTTCTCCAGTTACTATTCTGATGCCTTTTCTCCCCTTTCCTTTCCTTTCTTTTCTTCTTACAGGATAACCAAGAAAAATATCACAATTGATGGCTCTTGGAATTACAGCAATGATGAGCCTATTTTAAATGGAGAATAGTGAAGGATAACAGAGGAAAATGAACTAAATTCCAAAGTTAGAGAAGACATGTTTCCTGACATTGAAGAAAATTTTTATACAAAAGGACTCAGAAAAATGTAGCACCTAATAGGGCAACTAGTGGGAGATGCAAATAGGGAAATAAAGCAACTTACATTTCCTTAGGCTTAAAGAGCCTCAGCACTGGCAGTTTCTGAGAGATAATCTGGGTGAGGAAACAGGTGTGTGGAGAGATGAGCAATTTACTTAAAGCTACAAAGCCAGATAATGTCTGAGCCAACTTCCAGTCAATGCAATATACTAAATAATCTTTAAGCGTTTATTGAAAATAAATATGTTGAGATCACATGCCTAATAAGCTTCCATGATTTCTCAGAATCTGAAAAGTGTCTTAGCCAGTTTTACAGGGTCATTGATCATGTAGAATGCGTGCAGCACTGTGCACAGTTTCTGGTGGTATCAGCTCAAAACAGGTTATACCTTGGTGTAGATAAGTGAGCAAATCTTATGGGAAGACAAAAGTCCTAATCTTACAGAGCACCTAAGTAGAAATCAATTTGTTCCAGAGTTGCTTCAAACTGCCTGCGGCCTAAAAGCACGGAATAATCTCCACGCAGCCTTGCTCTTCAGGGCCTCGCTTTGACGCTGTCTTTGGAAAAGCTGAGCGGGACAGAATCAGGCACTTGTTACCAGGCGTACAGCTTGAGTGCTGCTTATAGACAAGGAGCAGGCAGAAAGACTGTGCACTTCAGTCACGGAGCCGGCTTTGTACTCAGGGTGATGCTCAATATTCAGAGCTCAAGGTCATTGCTGCCCTGTGTGGCTTTCTGACCTCTGCTCCTCTTGAACTGTTCATATGATCCGGAGGAGAGGGCGGGAATTAGGTTCAAGTGAATCCAGGAAACAAGTAAAAATTTCCCTTCCAAAAATTTACATCAAATTAGTACTCTCTATGGGTACTGCATTATAGAAATATTAATTTTGACATTGTAGATTCATTCAGAAATATTCTCCCTAGAAACACATCTTTGACAGTATAAAAACCATTGGCAGCAAGATACTGCTCATCGTCAGCTGAAGTTGTCTCTTCCACATTTATTATTTTATCTGCCATTTTCTCTTGATTCCATCTCCTTCTCTCTTTCCTTCCCTTCCTTCCTTCCTTCCTTCCTTCCTTCCTTCCTTCCTTCCTTCCTTCCTTCTCTTCCTCTCTCTCTAGTTTTCTTCCTCTCCTGCCTGGCTCCCAGGCCTGCTGGTGACAGTCATTGCTTAGTTCGTTTGTCATTAGCAGGCAGGGCTGAAAGAAGTTCTGGGTCTCTGCACTAGCACAGTAATCAACATATTCTTCAATAGGTAATTTCTCTTTATGCAAATAGGGAGAATATGCAAGGCAGTTGTGTTGGTGTCCTGTTGCTGCCATAGAAAATTACCACAAACTTGACAGCTTAAGACAACACAAACATATTACCTTATTTGTGGAAGACAGAAGTCCTAAGGCCTGCAGCCGTAGCCCTGTGGCATCCGATCCCGTCAGATCTCAGAAGCTAAGCAGGGTCGGACCTGGTTAGTACCTGGATGGGAGACCTCCTGGGAACACCAGAAGCTGTAGGCTTGGGAGAAGGACCTGGCAACCCCCTCTCAAAAATCAGTCTGCCATTGAAAACCCTATGAACAGCAGAGAAGCACTGACAATAGTGTTTCCCCTGTTGTACAGAGGGTCGCTATGAGTCGGATACCAACTCGACGGCACCTAACAACAACAAGAAGTCCTAAAAGTCAAGATATCAGCAGGCCTGAGTTCAATCTGGAGAAGCTGCTTCTTTGCCTCTTCCAGCTTCTAGAGACCACCTGCATTCTTTGGCTCATGATTCCTTCATTCACATTCAAGGCCAGTAGGGAGGCATCTTTAAACCTCCTTCTCTCTCTCTGACCTCTGCCTTATCTCCTCTGACTCTGACCCACCTGCCTCCTTATAAGGACCATTGTTATTACATTCGATTTTCTTGTTATACCACCTGCCTCCTTATAAGGACCATTGTTATTACATTCAATTACATGGATAATCTAGAATAATCTCCCCATCTCAGACTCCTTGGTTTAATCACATCTGAAAAGAGCCTTTTGTTAGCCACATGGACATGTTTTGGGGCCATTGTTCTTTCTATCATAGCTGCACACCCAGTGATTCCAGAAATAAGGTGCTGGTTGGAATATTCTCATTCAAAGAACTAGCAACCCCTAGGTCCTCTTGTGGAAGCAGCTCAGTTTCCTAAAACAAAGCTGATAAATATATCAGCAGGGCCTTGCATAGACACAAGACTATTGTTCCTTCTGGGTAAATTTCAGTGTAAAAATTATTTGATTTGGGAAAAGTTGGGGCAGATGCTTGGTCAAACAGAGCTTCCAGGCAAACCAGACTCATAGTTTGAAGACCAGCTCTAGCCCTTTGCCAGACCTTGGATTTGTTTACTTAATTATAATTCTGCTTCACTATAAAATGGGAATAATGATTCTTGCCTCATAGAGTTACAAGATTAAGTAAAATTATGTATAGTATATGCCTACTATGGTACCTGGTTCATAGTTGGTGCTTCATAAAAGTTAATTCTTTTACTTCCTTCCTTAATGATTACACTAAAGGTCAAGAATGTAATTACAGTGTAACCAAAAGCAATTAGGTTAGGAGTAATCAAATAGATGTTGAGCAATGGAATTTTAAACTAAACTCAGAGGATATACCTACACAATCCAATGTAAGATGACAAAATCTATTTCTTCTCATCTGGCTTTAGCCTAATTGCATTTTATGTCTCTAAATTGAATGAGGATGCGTAAGAGAAGGCTTGACCTGTCTTGTAACTCTGCCTGATGAATTGTAGGAACTACATGGAATTTATGTTATTCCCAAATTTGATAGAAATGTATGATCTGAGGACTCAACGAGCCTTTAGGGACCATTCAGAACAACTTCCTGGCAATGCCAGCACTCTTCGCTTCTCTTTGCTTGAATAATTTCCAAAATGAGAAGTTCATTATTTTTTGAAATAGTTCATTCCAATGTTGGCCAGTTTTTATTAGAAAGTTTGTACTTTATTAGAAAGTTTATTAGAAACTCTATTAGAAAGTTTAGCCATGGAGGTGTTTCCCTAAAGTTTCTATCTTTTGCTTCTAATTCTGCTCTCTAAATTTACAAAAACCAAGTACAGTTTTCATGTGGCCATCCTAGAGATGTATCCACCCCAAGTCTTTTCTTCTTTAAGTTAAAATTTCAAAGTTTCTTCAACCATTTGTCACTTGTTATTCTTTTCAGGTCTTAGTCTCTCAGTTGTCCTTCTCTTATTGTTCTCTAGTTTATCGATATCTTTCCCAAATGAATCACCCAGAACCACACAGAGTGTTCCTCATATGTCGGGGTTGGTGCACAGTATGTTGAGACTTTTATTTTTGTTGGATTGCATCAATTCTTTTAAAAAATAGTCACTGAATTGCCATTTGGCATATGAGCTCATGGTCCCAGGTTCTTTGTAAACAAGAATATATCCCCCCATCCTTATCTGTCCACCTGATTTGTGATAATGTGTATTTTATAATGCACAAGTAATATTATGAAAAGATAGATACAAATGAAACAAGTGACACAGGATCTTACTAGCCAACATTATCAATTTAAAATTGTCCATGTTCCTTTTTAGGTCTTGCTCATATGTTTCTGTAAATTTGATGGTCTTCATCAATGTCCCCCAAAAGCCATGTGTTTGAATGTCTGGACCCCAGCTGGTGGTGCTGTCCTGGGAGGTTATGGAACTTTGCGAGGTGGTACCTAGCTTGTGGAAGTACAACACTCACTGGAGATGGGCCTTTGAAGGTTTTACCTGGACCCCTGGTTCTGGTTGCTTTTTTTGTTCCTTATCCACCATGACATGAGGTTCTTTGCCAGAGGCACCTGCTATAACCTGCCATGATCTTTTGTCTCCCACCACTATTATGGACTGAAATCCTCTTACTGGGAGCCCCCAGTAAATCATTCCTTCTATAAGTTTGTTTTGGTTGGTTTCTCTGCCATAGAGATGAATGAACTAATACAATAGCTTTCATATCCTGACCTTAAAGGTCACCATGCTACAATTTCCCCAAACTGCAACATTATCTTTTGTAATTTTACTTTAAAATAGCTGCATTAAATTCCATAGTAAGATGTACTATATTTGCTTAACCTCCAGTCTCAAGCATAGATATTGTTCTATGACTGTACATAAAATTTTTTCCTTGGAGTATTTTGATATGGTCCTTGAATTCAAATGACTTTGGACCAAAATCAAGATTTTACACTTCTCCATTCTGTGTTTTCTCTGTTTTCAGTTTTATTCCTGACCCAGACTTTGAGATCACATCTCTAATCCCTTCCTCCTCCGCTCCTAGCTTCATCTTTCAATTCAGAACAAATAAAATAGAGAGTAAGACTCTGAGACTTGATTCATTTCTGCAGGGAGTATATGACTGTCTCACCTTTATCCAAGCACCTCCATAAGAGGCAGCCTAAGAGCTCCTGTGTAGGGGGCAGTTAGGAAATCCATACACACCCCAACCACTCCTTTTTGACTGGTCAGCTGATGCCTGCAATTCAGGGAGGCCACACGTTGTAAATTCCCTAGGGGCAGGCTCTGTGTCACTTTCACTTACTGTATTCCCAACTTAGACATTGGTGGTTCTTATTGAATATTTATTAGTAGAAGGAATGAAAGAATATAATTAAAGATAAGAATTAACAATTTAAATCAGCCTGGGGGAGATACCACTTCATTCACACTAATGAGTAAATTGCTGGCATTAGTTATTTCCCGGGGAACAGGTTTTTCTATGAGGAAGAGGGAGTGGGAGGCTCTCCAGTTCTGTTTGAGAGAAGAAAGTGGTGGGCTGGACTCCTAAAGTAGGTACATTATAATTTTTCCTAGGGCCAGCCTTGTGCTTTATAAACCTTGACTATTAATGCCATAAGTAACCACAGAAACTTGAAACTCATAAGTCCCGTAGATTCTGTACAATAAAATGTATGGGATGTCTTTGTAGCCTGCTATAGTTTCTGACTGGCCTGTTTAACTTGGGTTCAGGTGTCCAAATAACAGAACTTGCCTTTGATGTTGCCACAGGGGGATAGATTCCAGAATCCCCAAACCCCACAGATACCTAAATATGCATATGCTCAAGTTCCTTCTATAAAATGGCATAGTATTTGCATATGTACATCCTCCTGCACACTTTAAATTATCTCTAGATTAATTATAATACCTAATACAGTGTAAATATTGTGTAATTAGTTGTTATACTGTATTGTTTGGGGAATAATGATGTGAAAAAACATCTGAACACATTTAGAACAGACACGATTTTTTTTTCAAACATTTTTGACCAGTGTCGGGTGAATCCATTGATGTGGAACCTGCAGATATGATGGGCTTTCTTTTTTTTTTAATTGGAAAATTTTAATGTACAACTTAATGGGTTCCCTTCTGACATGTATTTCATTGTGACACTTCCATATATGCATTTCATTGTACGTTGCTCATATAACTTCCCCCTTATCCTCTCGTGCCCCTCTTCCCCTATCCTTACCCCCCACAAACACCAATGATCTCTTTTCTAATTGTATGTCTTATTGTGGGAATATCTATCTATATACATGCATCCCGATTTTGATTTAAGTCCAAACTTTTTTCTATAGTGATCTATCTTTTTACATTCTCAGCAATATTACATGAGTGATCTAGTCTGTTTGCATTATTGCCATCCTTTGGTAATATTGTATTATTACTATTATTATTTCCTGTACTAATAAAGTTGTGCTATTTACATTGAGGTTGACCTCTCCCCTCTTCCTCCTTCCTCGTTAGCCCTCCTCCCCCTCTTGTCTTCTCCCATCATCACTTCCGTTTGCTAGATCCTTCCCTCCTTTCCATTCCTTGAATTGTCCTTTTTGTACTAAGTTTAATTGAGCTTTTTATTATGCTTCAATTTATGTATAGGATTTTTTCCTTCTTTTAAGTTTGGTTCAGCTCCTACATATGAGTGAGAGCATATGGTATTTCTCTTTTTGGGCTTGTGTTCATTCACTTAAGATGATTTTTTTCCAATTCTATCCATTTTACTGCAAATTACATTATTTCTTTTTTTTTTAATTGCTGAGTAGTATTCCATTGTGTATATATACACCATAATTTTTTTATCTGTTCTTCTATTGATGGGCACTTTGGTTGATCCCATATCCTTGCTATTGTGAAGAGTGCTGCATTGAATATGGAAATGCAGGTGTCCCTGTAGTATGTTGGCTCTATGATGGCTCCTCTTCCTTTGGGTGTATTCCCAATAATGTATAACTGGGTCATATGGTAGATCTATTTTTAGTTTTCTGAGGTACCTCCATATTGATTTCCAAAGTGGTTGAACCAATTTACAACCTGCCAGCAGTGGAAGAGTGTTCCCTTTTGTCCGCAACCTCACCAGCATTTGTTGTTATTTGTTTCATTGACCTTGGCCATTCTTAATGGAGTAAGGTGGAATCCCAGGGTTGTTTTGATTTGCATTTCCCTAATGGCTTGGGATATTAAGCATCTTTTCATGTGTTTCATGGCCTTATGAGCTTCTTCATTACAGAACTATCTGTTCAGTTCCTTTGGCCACTTGGGTTATTTTCTTGGGAATTGCTTTTTTGAGTTCTTTATAAATCCTAGAAATTAGTCCTGTGTCCGATATATAGGATGCGAAGATTTTCTCCCATTCAGTGGGGACTTCCTTGACTCTATTGATGATTTCCTTTGTTGTATAGAAGTTTTTAATTTCATGTAATCCCATTTACCTAATCTTGTTGTAGTTTCCTGAGCAATTGAAGTCTTGTTAAGGAAATGCTTTCCTATACCTATATGTTGGAGTGTATTGCCTATCTTTTCTTCTAGTAATTTTAAAGTTTCTGGTTTTATGTTGAGATCTTTTATTCATTTCAAGTTAACTCTCATGCATATTAGGAGATGTAGGTCTGTTTTCATTTTTTTGCAAGCAGATATCCAAATTTCCCAGCACCATTTATTAAAAAGGCTATCCTTTCTCCAATTTACTTGTTTTGCTCCTTTGTCAAAAATCGGGTGGCTATAGATGTGTTGGTGTATCTCTGGATCCTCTATTTTGTTCCACTGGTCTTCAGGCCTATTTTTGTGCCAATACCAAGCTATTTTTGCTACTAAAGCCCTATAGTATAGTTTGAAGTCAGGGATTGTGATCCCATTTGCACTATTTTTGGAGCTTAAGAGTGTTTTGGATGTATGTGGTCTTTTGTGTTTCCATATGAATTTTTGGATCATTTTTTTCTATTTCTGTAAAGTCTTTCATTGGACTTTTAATGGGGATTGCATTAAATCTAGAGATTGCTTTCGGTAGGATAGCCATTTTTACAATATTGATTCTCCCAATCCATGAGCAGGGGAGGTCCTTCCACCTTTTAGTATTCTCTGCGATTTCTTTCTTTAATGGTTTGAAATTTTCCTGGTAGAGATCTGCAGGGTCTTTGGTTAGATTGATTCCAAGATTGATTCCAGGATATTTAATTTTCTGGTCTGCTATTGTGAAAGGGATTGTAGCTGCACTTTCCTTTGTTTTCCTGCTCACAGTTGGTGTGAAGGAAGGCTACTGATTTTTGCATGTTAATTTTGTATCCTGCCACTTTGCTAAAGGAGTCAATTAGTTCTAAAAGTTTTCTTGAGGAGTTTTTGGGGTCCTTTAGGTAAAGTATCAAAGTATCACGTCATCCATAAATAAGGATAATTTGACCTCTTCTTTGTGTATCTGTATCCGTTTGATTTCTTTCTCTAGTCCGATTGCCCTGGATAGGACTTCAATCACAATGTTAAATAAGATAGGAGAGGGTGGACATCCTTGTCTTGTTCCAGATCTTAGAGGAAATGGTTTCAAACTTTCTATGTATTAAGTTCTAGTATTTCCTTGCTAAAGGGCTAGCAGGATACAGATGGTAAATTGGCATCCTTTCCTAGTACTCCTCACTCAAGTCAGGGCCTGAGCTAAGTGAGGAGGGATGCTGGGGTGACAAACTAAGTTTGCCTAGGACTCTTCCAGGTTTCATCCTGAAATTCTATATCCCAGGGAGCCCCTCAGCTCAGTTGGTAGAGTGCTTGCTCTGCACACTCTGAGTCCCTGAGTTTAATCCCCAGCACCACAAAAGTAGGAGAAGAACCTAGTAGCCCATTCCTAAAACAATCCTGAAACAATCAGCCATTGAAAACCCTATGAGTTACAGAGAAGCACTGACATAGTGCCAAGCATGGCACAGTGTTGGGGAATGTTTTGTTCTGTGGTACATAGGGTCACTATGAGTTGGACCCAATTCAATGGCACCTAACAACAACAACAACAACAACAGCAACAACAAGGAGCCCCTCAGTCTTCAAGAAAGTGAGCTGCCAGCAGTCTTGATTAGAGTCTCTCAGAATTGGACAAAATAGCCTCAGCTACCTGGACCTTTCTCAGCCTTCTGGCCCTGCCCACTGGCCATGGTCTGTGGAGATAAGGGGAAGTTTTCCTCCTTGTGTACCCTATCCTGGCTGAATCAACACCTGTAGAGCATGACCCAAGATGTTTTGACAAGAGAACTCCCCTAACTCAGACTTCTCTATTGACTTGTCAACTTGACCAAGATACCTTGGGCACCTAAAATGATTATTTCTAGAAAGTCATCTTTAAATGTAAGTGCTACTGTTGATTGACTCATTAATATGACCATTCACAATTAAATGACTATGTTTACCAAATTGTCACTTAGGTGCTCTGGAATGAGAGCACAGCAGCCAGAAAGCTGTGATGGGCCAGGGCAGTGAGTGAAGATCTGGGAGTGTGGCCACAATGCATATTTCTGTGGCACTTTCTGTCCAGCCAGGGCAGTAAGAGGCTTTTGGAAGAAAGTACAGAGGCATCATAACCCAAGTTATAATTTGTGTTCACTCTTCTTTAGGTTCCAGAATTGAAGCGTTCTCTGTGTTTCCAACTTTGAACATTCACCCAATGCAAATGTTGGACAGTTTTTTTCTTCTTGTTACTGACAGTGACCCTTCCCCAGCATTTGGGTCTCATTTACTAGACTGTCACCAACCTGTGCTGTACTGAAAGCATCTCTTGGTGTTAGATTTTTGTCTTCATCCTTTTTTCTTATTCCCTTTTGTTTTTCCTATTCATAGATCTGTTGATTCTCTCTTTTATACAAACATTATTTTTAACACTATTCTCTTTTTCTCTCTTATTTTCTAGTTACTCAGAAAAAATTTCCTTTTGCTATATTATCCTCTTTCCTTTTCTGTGTTCCTTTCACAAGTATGTACGTTCATGTGTGTATACATATGCACACGTATGTACACACATACTTATATCCTCATAGCCTGCTTATATAATACCTGTTACAAGTAAAATGGAGGGGCAGAGATTCAAAGTTAAATTAAAAATAATAAAGGCTCAGAAGATTCAATTTCTAGAGCACTTGAAAGTGCTTGGATTTCTTTCCTAATTAAAAAAAAACAACTCCATTTGTCCCTTTATCCTCAACTAATTTAACCAGATTTTCCTCGAGCACAAGTATTTAACATAAATTGAAGAAAATAATTTCCTACTTATTTTTCTTATTTTTTTCCCTTTTCTAAAAAATGACAGCTAGCATTGTAGTAAAACCTTTTTCTATTTTTCTTTATAAATTTCAGCCATGCACAGAAATACTATGTGTTGAATAAGGTTTTGTGGGATATGTGGAAAGATAAGCACTATTTTATTAGGGATGATTAGAAATAGAGGGAAAGCAGGTGCTGTGGTGTCTTACAGAATGAGACTAGATGTTTGGGGCAATAAAAGATAGAATTATATCATGATTTTGAACTGAGGTCCTTTTGTTGTTGTTGTTAAGGGCGGGGCCTTAGTCTTCAGGAGAGCCCTAAAACCTAGTATACACTTGAAGATGCAACAGAGGGTTCCATTCTATTCCAGTGGGTTCAGGACAGAGACCATCACTGAGGGTGGGATCAAGAAGATAACAATCCCTGTGTGAGCAAGAAGTGATCAGAGTTATGGGTCTGCCAGACTTTAAGGAAGGAGGGCACATTTGTGTTGCTCTTCCAGCTGCATCTGCTTCCCTGGGGACCTGACTGCTGGGATGCAGAGGGCAGCTCTCGGCCACCTCAGTTCCAAACAGCAGATTTAAATTGCTTTTGAATGCCAGAGACTTCTTGTATTTTACAAAGGTCTTTTTATTAATTCACGTGGCAAACCTGTAAGACATAGCTATTATCACTATTTTATAGATGCTGAGTAATTTGCCAAAGTTAATAGCATATTTGACTTCATTCTCTCCTCAGCTCCAAAGAATCAAAGCCCTGTTGATTTTTAACTTCAACATGCTCCTCACACTCTTTGCTCCCATTTCCTTGTCATGGCTACCCACCCTGCTCCAGCCTGTGTCCCTTTGTGCCTATAACTTGGCCATGGCCTTCTAACCATGCTTCTGTCTCCAGCCTGCCTTGGCGGCTTCAGTATATCTGAATATTCAAAAATTGCTACTAGAGTGCAATGTTAGTTTTATTGTCATGCCACAGCATTAGCTTTGTTACTTCCTGCGGTAACGTGGATGTTAAATGTTTCCCAATGGTCAGGGTGGTGCTATTGAGAGTTCCTGTGGACCTTTAGGAGCTGGGGCCTTGTGGGAGGTCCTTAGGTCAACTGGGGGACCTGCTCCTGCAAGGGTTTGTGGGACTCTGGCCTCTTCCTCTTTTCTTCACTGATTCCTAGTCATGAGGTAAGCAGTTTGCGCCACAGCATGCTCCCATCACTGCATCCTGTGAGCATCAAAGAACCAAAGCAATGGGTCCATCTAGTCTTGGACTGGAAACCATGAGGCAAAAGAAACCTTTTCTCTTTATCATTGTTGTTGTTGTTGTTGTTGTTAGATGCTGTCCAGTTGGGTCTGACTCATAGAGGCCCTATGTACAACAGAACAAAACATTCCCAGATTCTGTGCCAGGCATGCAATCTTATTTATGTTTAAGCCCATTGTTGTAGACAGTGTATCAATCCATCTAGTTGAGGGTTTTCCTTTTTTTTTATTTTTTCCATTAACTTGCCACTCTCCCAAACATGATGTCCTTCACCAAAATACATACGATACAGTCTAGCCATCCTTGCTTCCAAGGAACACTCTGGTTGCACTTCTAGGATGAATATGTTGGTACTTTTTGCAGTGTATAGTATATTCAGTATTCATCTCTAGCACTTCAATTCAAAAGCATCAATTCTTCTCTTCTCTCCCTTATTCAACATCCAACCACATGATGTGACTGAAAATACCATGGCATGAGTCAGGTGCACCCTCATCTTCAATGTGACATCTTTACTTTTCAACACTTTAAAGAGATCTTTTGCAAAAGCTTTTCTCAATGCAATACATCTTTGGATTTCTTGACTGCTTCTGTGGGTGTTGATGATAGAACTAAATAAAGCAAAATCTTGGAAAATCTCAATTTTTTTCTCCATTTATCATGAAGTTGCCTACTGACCCAGTTGTGAGAATTTTTGTTTTGATGTTGAATCGCAGTCAATACTAGAGACTATGTTCTTTGATCTTCATCAGTAAATGTTTTAAATCCTCTTCACTTTCAGCAAGGAGAATTATATCATCTACATAACACGGGTTGTTAATGAGTCTTTCTCCAATCATGGTGCCGCATTCTTCTTCATAAAGTCCAGCGTCTGGGATTATTTACTCAGCATAGAAATTGAAGAGGTACAGTGGAAGAATACAACCCTGACACACACCTTTCTCGACTTTAAACCAAGCAATGTTTCCTTGTTCTGTTCAAACAGCTGCCTCCTTGTCCATATACAGATTCCTCATGAGTACAGTTAGGTGCTCTGGTATTCTCATTCTTCACAGTGTTATCCATAATTTGTTATGATCCACAGAGTCAAATGCCTTTGCATAGTCGATAAAACAGATAGACACCTTTGTGGTATTCTCTGCTTTTGGCTAATAGCCATCTGACATCAGCAATAATATCCCTAGCTCCACACCCTCCTCTGAATCTGGCTGATTTTCTGGCAGTTTCCTATCTATATATTGCTGCAGTTGCTTTTGAATTATCTTTAGCAAAATTTTGCTTGCATGTGATATTAATGATATCATTTGATAGTTTCCACATTCATTTGGATCCCCTTTCTTGGGAATAGGCACAAATATGGGTCTTTTCCAGTCAGTTGGCCAGGGAGCTGTTTTCCAAATCTCTTGGCATAAACAAGTTAGTACATCCAATAGTGAGTTGCCATGTCCTTCTCCAATTTTTGCAGTGATAGGGATCAAACCCAGGGCCTCAGAGATTGCAGAGCAGCACTCTACCAACTGAGTTAACCCCAGCCCAGTGTGACCTTCTTTGTTATTAGATCAGATATTTTGTTATAATGCAAAACTGATAAAACATTTCCTATTTAGTTTTTTGTTTGTTTGTATAGTACTGGGGTGTTGAGCCCATAGCTTTGTGTATGATAGGCAAACCAGTAAACCTCTACCACTAAACATATAAGCCTCCATCACTAAGCTGCACCCCTACCTCCTTTTTAAATTTTTTATCTTGGTACAGGGTCTTGCTAAATTTTGAGGTCTGCCTCAAAATTTTGAACTAGTGATCCTTCTACTTTAACCTCCCCAGTCACTGGGATTAACAGGTACGCACCACAGCACCCAGCTCTATTCAAGTAATTTGAAAATACCTGCCATGCTTCTACAAGATGACAAAGAAATTCTTTCGATGTTTAAAATCTTCTGTGATATTTCCTCAGCAGCTGTATGAGTTATTCAACCCACACGATAGTTAAACACTTTGTACTTTAAACAGCATTCACACTCCACATGCAAACAGTGCTTATCATCATTCCCACCTAAAATTCTACCTATTCTCTCCTTTATCTATCTAAATCCATATAGTTCATATGTCACCTTTCTATGAAAGCCACTCTTAGGGTCCCTACCATCTCTTGGCTATTCTTTGTGTAGAGCCAGGTGGCATCTGTCATCTCTGTTGAAAATGGCAGCTTTATTCTTTATAGTTATTAACTTTTCATGAGTTTTCCTTGGTTTTATGTTTTCCCAGTTATACAGGCAGCTTGGAGGCAAGAACCATGTTTTCTACTATTTTGATGTGGCAAGATAATACCCTGAAATATTAATCTTTGTGCTTTTGTTTACTTCTTGTCCTTGTAAATGACTTTCCCCCTATCAGGCAGAGGCATCCGCATTGCCTCAAGCAGAAAAATGGGAACAAGAGAAAAGGAAGAAAAGAGGGAGAGAGAGAGAGAGAAAGAGAGAGAGAGAGGGAAGCAAGAAACTGACAGTGTTCTAGGTTTGCTTTCTTATTTTTTTTTCTAGTTTTTTACCTTCCATAACAGAGTTTTTGAGAATCAAAAGGGAAAGTCTAAGAGTTTTATCTAGTATTCAGAGTTTATACCCTAACAATAGAATTGGAAAGAGAATGTGGCCTGAGGACGGCCTGGTTTCTGTGGTCCACCCAGCCAAAGGAGAACTGTGTCTGCCTCAAGATGCTGCTGACATCTACTCAAAACCATACACATAGTCTCTTCCATTAACACCATTGTCCAGGACACATGTGACAATACCAACCATCAAAGAGGAGAAGGCTTTGTTCTGGGGAGATTGGAGCAGGAAAGTAAAAGTCCAAAGTAAGACTCAGGCACATGCAGCTGTAGCACTGTGGCATCAGATCTGGGAAGCTAAACAGGGTCGGGCCTGGTTAGTTACTTGGATGGGAGGCTGCCGGGGAATACCAGGTGCTGTAAGCTTGGGAGAAGGACCCTGCAACCCACTCCCCTGCCCCTCCCATGAAAACCCAGCCATTGAAAACCCTATGAATAGCAGAGAAGCACTAACAATAGTGTTTTTCCTGTTGTACATAGGGTCACTATGAGTCGGACACCAACTTGATGGCACCTAACAACAACAACAAGACTCTGACAGAACCTTGTATTTTTGTGTCCTTTTACTTCTGTTGTCCCATAAGATAGCTACTGGGCACAAGTGGTTATTGAGCACTTGAAATGGAGCACATGTAGGGAGAAACTGAATGGGAATAGCCACATACAGCTGGTGGCTAATGTGTTAGACAGAGCAGCTCTAGTGCGCTTGACCCAGTCTGTGTGATTCTGATGATTAGCAGGGTCCTGCACAGTTCTTGACACATAGTGGGCTCTCTGAGAATATTTCTGGAATGAATTGATAACTCACATTATATCAGTGATGCATACTTGTTAACCATTGATTCACAATGGACCTGGAGTCTCTTGGATTCAGTGTTTTCCATTCTTCTGATCATATAGAAGATGCTGCAGCTTTCTCCACTAAAAAGCCTTATAGGCATTGATTTTTCTAGGGGTGTAAAATTCCCAAACCATCAACATCACCAGATAGCTAGCGATTGGGCATGACAGTCACTGTAATGCTTTGAATGTGAAAGCACCAAAACCAATTGCCAAAGCTTTAAGTTATTCTCTCCATAACACTCAGAACAGAATTTGAGCAACATTCTTTTTTTGTTGTTGTTTTCTGTTTTGCTTCTGCTGGTTGGTTTAGTGTTCCTTTAAGACTATATTATATTGGTAGCCTGATTGTCCCAGGCATTGCTAACCAGGGGATGAAGTGATAAGGTCATATTGATATTCAAATCACAGCCACTCTGTAAGTCACTCTGGTATTCTAACCATTATTTCTACTATTGCTTCCCCTGGGAGCTGCCCCGACCCTCTGAGGGCCCAAACTTCAATGTGGTCTTTAATGAGTCTGAGAAAAAACAGCCCCACTTTGCTGTCTCAGCCCTTGAAGCAGCTGCTTATATTTTAAGTCTCATTATGGGGTTTTTGTTTATTTCGTTTCATTTTGTTTTGTTTTAATGAATCTAGACTTTTCTGCTCCTGGCTCACCCCCTTCCTCTGGGGACCAAAACAAATTCGTTAGGTCAGAAGACTAGATTGAATCAAATGATCAACAAATAACACTTTGAGATTCTTTTATGCATAAAGCTTCTGTTTTTCTATCAGTAGATGTTGAATACATAGCATGATGCTTAATATCTAGACATCTTGCCACACTCCCATCTTCTGTGTCCCTTTCCTTCATCTTGACAATCTGACATGCTTGTGCATATCAGTTCATGGAGACAGAGACCCATAAGGACCTCCAGTTACAAAGCAAGCCAGATACTGAGACCCAGGCTAGGCTCAGATGGGACTAATTACAAACTGTTGCTTAATCTAGGGCTATCAAGCCTTAGTAAGGATCAGAATCACCTGTAAGGCTGGTTAAAGCACAGATTGCTAGGCCCCACCCCAGAGTTTTTCATTTAATCTTGGATCTTGGGAAGAACTCAAGAATTTGCCTTTCCAACGTGTTCCCAAGGGATGCTCATACTGGTCTGGGAAACACATTTGGAAAACCATTGCCTTAATCATTTGGTGACTAGCTTTCTGGGAAAATAACTTTTGGGTGCACAATAGTCCTCCAACTTCACTTCATCTTAGTTTTTACATGCCCTAAACCATTAGTCCCCCAGTGTGTCTGTCAGCTTGTTGTATTGTGGGGGTTTGTGTGTTGCTGTGATGCTGAAAGCTATGCCACTGATATTTCAGATATCAGCAGGGTCACCTATGGTGGACAGGTTTCAGCTGAGCTTCCAGACTAAGGCAATCTAGGGAGAAGAACCCAGCAGCGCACTCCTGAAACCATTAGCCATTGAAAATCCTATGAATAGTCAAGAAGCACTGTCAAATATAGTGCCAGAAAATGAGCCCCCCTGGCTGGAAGGTATCCAAGAAACAACTGGGGAAGAGTTGCCTCCTCAAAGGAGAGTCGACCTTAATGATGGGAATGGAGTAAAGCCCCTAGGACTTCCATTTGCTGATGTGGCATGACTTAAAATGGGAAGAAACACAGTGGCTTTTAACAGTGGGCTCAAACAAAAAATGATTGTGTGTATGGCACAGTGTGGGCTAGGGTTTAACTCAGTTGGTAGAGTGCTGCTCTTCGGTCTCTGAGGCCCCAAGTTTGACTCCCAGCACCACAAAAATGGGAGCAGGACCTGGCAGGCCACTCCTCAAACAGCCATGGAACAACAGAGAAGCACTGACATAGTGCCGGGCATGGCACAGTGTCGGTAGTGTTTCATTCTGTTACACATAGGGTTGCTATGACTCAGACCTGACTCAACAGCACGGCACAACAACAAACCATTAGTTGGAATGCAAGAAGGCAACAAGTTTGAAATAGGAAAATTCTCAGTACCTTCATTTTCCTTTCTGAAAAAAACTAATTGGTTTGTGTCAGGTTTCTGTGAGCTCTTGAGCAACCTGGTTTCTAGGTGGTAAAAGGCAGTGACTCATTGCAGAGTCAAGACATTGAGAAATTTAAGTAAATCTCACTATAATCTCACTGTAAAGACTACTAATTAGGTGGAGCTCTGTCTGCTGTACATGCTCCAAGGAATGAGTCCACTGTCAGTTGGAGATTGCTATTCTAATGACACAACATAAATCACGCCAAAACAATGCAAGACAGAATATGACTCCTTTGCCTTTCATTATGTAGGTAAAATTTCCCAAAAGCCACAAAACATTTACTCAGTTCAATTAATCCATTAAGAAGTCCGTTTGTGATGCAGATGTTTCATCCACATGGCTTTGAATAGTCAGCTGAATGAAATGCTCACTGTCACCAGATGTTTTGCTGTCAGGAATACACAGCTTCCCTTGAAATGTTTTAGGAACTTGGATTTTTCTCTGGGCTTAATCACTCTTCTGGTCAATAAATTCTCCTTCCCATGTAGCCAAATGTCATTGTTGCAATTTATACTCGTTTGTTGTTTCTATCTTGTGGATAGGGAATGAGCAATACTGTTAATTATCTATTGGCAATTATTCTTAATTTGTTTAAAGACAGTCACTCTCTATTATTCTTTTTCATGCAAAATTACCTCCACCTCTCTTAAAATGTCTCCCATAGATCCTAATTCCAGTCCCTGTAGTTTGTTGATAACTGTGCTTCAGGCCCTATTTTCTCTAGACCTTTTTTGTTTTGTTTTGTTTGTTTTGAGACTCACAATGTATCCAGGATGCCCTCATACTCATGCTTCTCCTAGGGCAGCTTCCCTAGTGCTGGGATTACAGGTGTGCCCTCCCCACCAGGCTTCCAGGACCTTCTTTAAATGCTGAGATCCAAATTGGAAATCTCTGGCTCCTGACTCATGTACCCTCATCACATGGGCCCTGAGCAGCAAGGGCTCCTACTCCAGTCTCCCCAAGTTAGGCTGCAATTCCTGGGTCCTCCAGCACCTTCTGCTAAGTCCCCATCCTATGAAGTGGCCAAATAGTACCTCCATGTCACATCAAGGTTGAAGAACATGGTGATAGGGCAGGGTTTTGCTTTTAATAATTTTTAAGAATGTATGAATTCAGTGACACTATTGGATTTATATAAACTGATTCAGTTTGTTAATATTTAATGCAATTAATCAACGTAGTTTGGTTCATTTGTATTTGGGGTTCATTTTGCTTTATTTTAATATGATTCTTACATAAACAAAGTTGATGCAGCTCTTCTGGATATGTGATGGAAATATGAATTTTTAAAAATTATGTAAAAACCATTACTCTAGGCTACCCCTAAGGAAAAATCAAGATGTAGCTAACAATTGCAGAGTCCTTTGTCCTAATCCTCACCTGTCCCTCTGGTACTGATGCTTGAGCCCCTCCAGCCTCCTTCCTTCTAATCGACTCTGAGCGGTTCAGATCCCATGACAGCAGTTTTCATTTAAACAAAGAAAATCATTTTCCTAATTATGATAGAACAGGATGAAAGTCTCTCCACACAAACTAGACTTAGATCAGCAGTTATCAATCTCGACCACCATGTTAGCTATTGCTGTACAGAAAATGTCTCTAAAACTTGGTGGCTTTAAACACCATGTATTATCTCATGAGTTTTGTGGGTCAAGAATCTAAGTGCCACCTGACTGGATCTTCTAGCTTGGGAGTCCCTCACAAGGTTACAGTCAGTTAAGTGTCTCCTAGGACAAATCCACCTCCCTAGCTCACTCAGGACATTGTTGGCAGAATTTAGGTTTTTTTGTGGGCTATTAGTCTGAGTTCTCACTTTCTCCAGATCTTTTGTCAGGAGGCCTCCTTTAATTTCTAACTGCATGGCTTCTCCATCCATTATCTTACAAATGGCAGCTTGCTTCATGAGCCAGCAACCAAGAGGGTGAGAGAAAATGCCAGGAAGACAACTATATCAGTCCCATGACAGGCAGTGTTCTGTGATGTAACTATGGAGGAGGCAGCCCATCATTTTTGCTGATTTCTATTTGTTAGGAGCAAGTCACTAGGCCCAGCCCACACTCAAAGACAGGATTATACAAGAGACAGAATAACCTGAGACAGGGATCAGCTGGGTTTACTACCAGCCCTGCAAATTGTAATCCTCTGGGTCAGGGAGCTCTTTAAAAATCCCAGTGCTCATCCTCCACCCCAGGACAATTAAATTAATTTTATCATTTATGAAGATATAACTTAACATATAATAACGAAGGTATACAATTTTTTACCACCACTATCATAATGTAGATTATTTTCAACTACCCAAAAAGTTCCTTTGTGCCATTTGGTAGCCAGTCTCCTTCCCCCATTCTGTCCCCTGACAATCACTGATCTCCTTCCACACACTAATAGTTTTGCCTTCTTAAAAAGTCTCATGTAGCTGGGCGTGGTGGCACATACCTGTAATCCCAGCGGCTCGGGAGGCAGAGGCGGAAGGATCACAAGTTCGAGACCAGAGGCAGTCTGTGTAATTTAGCAAGACCCTGTCTCTAAAAGTAAAAATTGGGCTAGGGGTGCAGCTCAGTGGTCCAGCACTTGCAGAGGATGCAGGTTCGAGGCCCTGGGTTCAACCCCCAGTACTAAAAAAAAAAAAAAAATCTCATGTAAGTAGAACCAAATAGTACATAGTTTTTGGTGTTTATTTTGTATTTAACAGAATGATTTTGAGATTCATCCATGCTATTACATATATCACTAGTTTGTTCCTTATTTACTACTGAGTAGGATTCTATTGAATGGATGTATGACAATTTATCCATAAACCTACTGATAGATTTTTGGGTTGGTTTTTGGCTAACGTGAATAGTGCTGCTATGAAAATATGAGTATAATTCTTTATGTGAATTTATATTTTCATTTCTCTCAAACAAATACCTAAAGGCAATTGTGATGTCATATGGTAAATGTATGTTTATATGAAACTCCCAAACTGTTTCCTAAAGTGGCTATAGTGTTTTGCATTTTGGTTAACAATACACCTGAGTTCTAATTAATCCATATCCTTGCCATCACTTGGCATGCTTTTAAACATTAGCTATTCTGACAAGTGTGCTGGAGTATCTCATTGTGATTTTAATTTTCATTCCTCTAATGACTAATGATTGGGAGAAGGACCCGACAACCCACTCCCAAAAATAAATCTGCCATTGAAAACCCTATGAACAGTAGAGAAGCACTGACAATAGTGTTCCCCCTGTTGTATGTAGAGTCGCTATGAGTGGGATACTGACTCGATGGCACTTAACAACAACAATGACTAATGAATTTGAGCATTTTTGTGGCCTTTTGGGGGGCCATTTGCACATCTTTTGGTGGAGTGTTTATTGCCCTTTCTTTAAAATTTTGGATTTTTGTCTTAATGTGGAGTTATAAGAGTTCTTTATATAATTTGGATACCAGGCATTTAGCAGATGTGTTACACCCATGTTCTCCAAGTCTGTGCCTTGCCTTTGCATTTGCTTCAGAGTGTCTTTCAAAGAGTAGTTTTTAATTTTAATGACGTCCAATTTCCCATTTTTCTCTTTAGAATTTGTGCTTTTTGGGTTCTAAAGAAACTTTGCCTAACTTAAGGTTATAAGTTTTTTATCACATACTTTCTTTGAGAAGTTTTATAAGTTTTAGCTCTTACATTAAGGTCTATCATACATTTAGAGTGATTTTTATAGGTGAAGCAGTATGAAGGTAAATGTTCACTTCTGTGCTTATGAATGTCCAATTGTCCCACATGATTATTTAACCACTGCACTATTTAACCACTGCACCTTGGTGCTTTTGGTGTAAATGAGTTGACCATATAAGATAGAGTGTGTTTATACACTCTATTCTGGTCTAATGATTTAAATGCCTATTCTTACATAAATACCACACTTGCTTGATTATCATAGCTTTGTTGTAAATTTTAAAATCGGGTAGTGTGAGCCCTCCAATTTTATAAAAAATTTTACCTACTACAAGCCACTTGCATTTACTTATATGTTTTAGAAAAATCTTATAAGTTTCTATAAAAATACTGCTGAGATTTTGTTTGGGATTGTGTTATATCTATAGAGCAATTTGGGGAGAATTGACATCTTAACAACATTAGATATTCTGATGCATGAACACGGTATAACTCTTCATTTTACATCTTCTTGAATTTCTTTCTGCAATGTTTTATAGTTTTCAAAGTACAAATATTATACATATTTTGTTAATTTTCCCTATGTCTCTCATTTTTATAATGCTATTGTAAATGGTATTGGGTTTTAAAGTTTAATATCCAATTATTGCTTAATTGTTGTTGTTAGGTGCCGTCGAGTTGTTATCCAACTCATAACGACCCTCATAGGGTTTTCAAGGGCTGACCATTTTCAGGATTGCCTTGGGAATGGATTGCCAAGCCCTTCTCCCATTTTTTGTGGTGCTGGGAATTGAACTCAGGACCTCAGAGACTGCAGCGCAGTGCTCTACCAACTGAGCCAAATCCCAGCTCAGCTTAATAGTGTATAGAATTACAATGGACTTTTCTATGTTGGCTTGGAATCTACATTCTTGCTATATTCACTTATGTGTACTAGTAGCTTTTCCTATTGATTCTTTAGGATTTTCACAGACTACTTTTTCCTTCCTAATACATATACCTTTTCTTTCTACTCTATATTGCAGTTTTACTTCTTTCTTTCAAATCTGTATGTCTTTATTTCTTTTCTTGATGTTTTTCACATGATTTTAAGCTTGATTTTAGCTGCAGGATTTTTTGGTATGTGCCCTTTATCAAGCCAAAGACATTCCCTTTTATTCCTAGTTTGCTAACAGTCCTTATTATGAATAGATTTGGATTTTGTCCAATTTTTTTCCCTGATGTCTATTGAGATCATCATGTATTTGGGGTTTTTTTTTTTTTTGGCTTTGTTTTTAATCTGCCAATATTGTCCATTACATTAATTGATTTTCAAATATTATACCAAATTTACATTCCTTGAATGATATCCATGTTTCTGTTATATAATGCAAAATCTTATTAAGGATTTTTTTGTTCTAGCATTAAAATAAGACAAAGTTGACTGTTCAAAGACTCTGTATCTTTTTTTTTACAAGCTTTTTTAAAAACAGGAAAAAGCAACCTTTTATCTTCACTCACATACTTACTATTTCTGGTTCTTTGTATTCTTTTACCAAAGGACCTCCATATGATGTCATTGAACTTCCTTTAAGTTTGCTTATGTTGTTGTTAGGTGCCTTTGAGTCAGTGTCTGACTCATAGCAACCCTACGTACAACAGGCGCAGCACTGTTGTCAGTGCTTCTCTGCTATTCATAGGGTTTTCAATGGCGGATTGATTTTTGGGAGTGGGTTGCCAGGTCCTTCTCCCAAGCCTACAGCACCTGGTGTTCCCAGGTGGTCTCCCATCCAGGTACTAACCAAGCCCAACCCTGCTTAGCTTCCAAGATCTGATGGGATCAGACGCCACATGGCTACAGCTGCAGGCAAGTTTGCTTATAGTCTATGTTATATTAACTAATGATGAATTTTGTTTCTCTGAAGTATCTTTGATTTCATCAAATTTGAAAATTTTCAACCATTATTTCCTAAAGTATTTTTTGTTTCTTCCTCTTCCTGTTTATGATCATTTTACACTCTTGCCCAGCATGAACTCAGGGAATTATCTGCATTACCTAAATATCTTGTGGTTATTTCCCTGGCCTCAGGTAGTTTCTTCTTAGACATGTGCAGACAAGTATCAGCCAAAAATCAAGAAGATCTGTAGTCCTCCTGAGCTGTTTCTCTGTGTGACTGGCATTTTTTTATCCTCCCAGTACTCAGAGGTTGAACCCATGGCCTTGTGAGTGCTGGGAAAATGCTACACCAATATGCTGCATCCCCAGTACCTTTTCTATTTTTCTATTTTGAAACAGGGTCTTGATGGATGGCACAGGCTGCCTCTTGCCCTGAAATTGTGACCCTCTTGCCTCAGCCTCTCCAGTCACTGGGATTATAGGCCTGCCTCATGGCGACCAGCCATGACTAGCACTTTGATCAACAAAGTCTCACTGGCCAGGCCTCCCTGAACTCCTTCTGCATCTTTACCTCATAGAAACCACTGGACTCTGATTTCCCCTTCTCTGCACTACAGGCTAGACTGCCTCCCAGCAATGACATGATACAGTTTTTAGGCTGACATTATATGTCCTCCTCTGTCAGGAAACATGGTCCCTTGACATCTGCCACTAAATGTATGTAGTGGTAAGAAGCTTCTAAGATGGCTCTCAATGATCCTTGATACTACTATAACAAAATACCTAAGGAGACTAACTTTGTAAAGAAATGAAGTTTCTCTAGTTCACAGTTGTGGAGATTCAAGGACATGGTGCTTGCACTAGCTCAGCTCTGATAAAGACACTCTTGGCTGTATCACATCGTGGCAGGAGTGTGTGTGTGAGAGATCACATGGTGGAACCAAAAGTCAGAGAGCGACTGAAGTCCTACAACTTCTTCCAAGGGCATGCCCTTAATGGCCTGAGGACCTTCCACCCAACATGCCCACTTTGAGGATCAAGCTCCCAACATCTGAGCGTTTGGGGGACGAACAATGTCCTAACTATAGCCCCTGCCTTCTGGTATTCATAATTTGTATTACTCCCTCCTCTGGGGTATACTTTCAATCTACTGGCTAACAAATAAAGTATGAAGATGTGAAAGGATGTTGATTCTATGACTTGGTTATGGAAGACTATACCTTCCAACTAGGTAGCAAACTCTCTCTCTGCCATGCTGTTTTTGTTATTGGGTGCCATCAAGTTGGTGTCCAACTCATAGCAACCCTATGTACAACAGATGAAACACTATTATCAATGTTTCTCTGCTATTCATAAGGTTTTCAATGGCTGATTGTTTTTTTGGGGGGGAATAGGTTGCCAGGTCCTTCTCCCAAGCCTGCAGTGCCTGGTGTTCCCAATCTCCCATCCAAGTACCAACCAGGTCGAACCCTGCTTAGCTTCTAAGATTTGATGGGATTGGACATCACAGCGGTACAGCTGCAGGCTCTGCTATGCTGTATAGCTCCACATAAAAGGAACTGAGGGTGGCATCTGGGCAGCAGCCAGTGAGTAACTGAGGCCCTCAGTCCAACTGCCCATAAGAAACAGTGTCCCAACAACAACCACATGAGGTGAGTGAGTTTAGAAATGGATCTTTTTCCAGTTGAACATCCAGATGAACCCACAGCACTTGCTAAACCTTGAGTGCAGTCTTAGAAGAGATACCGAGTCAGAGGATGCAGTTAAACCATTCTTAGATTTGTGAATCATAAAAACTGCAAGTCAATAAATGTGTGTCCTTTAGTTACTTGTTACTTTGTTATTTTCTTAGGTGCCATCTGGTTAGGTCTGATTCATCATGACCCTTATAGGGTTTTCAATGGCAGATTATTTCAGGTTTGTCTTTGGGAGTGAACTGCCACATCCTTCTCCCAACTCGTTACTTGTGATAGATAATTAAAACAATTTGGAAATGATTATTTTACATATTCTGTCTGGTTTTGTCCCTTTTGTTTAAGGTAGGAAGCTAAAATAAGTCTTTGTTACTCCATCTTGATTAGAAAGAAGTCTTAGACCATTCAAATTATCTCCAAAGGTGAGACCCAGACATCAATAGTCTAATAAAACTCTTCAGGTGTTCCAATATATAGCCAAATATGAAAGCTACCATCTTAGCTCAGTGATTCTAAACTTTTAATGTACACGTGAATCACCCATAAATCTTGCTAAAGTCAAGATTCTAATTCAGTAGATCTGGAATGGGAACTAGAATTCTTCATTTGCAAAAGCTCTCAGTTCTGCTGATGCTGCTGGTTTGTGGACCACACTTTGAATAGCAAGGACTTAGATCATCAAGTGCCTTCTGTTTATTCCATCTGTTGAGAAACTTGAAACAAGTTCCTTAGCATCTATACCAAAGGATATTTGAGTAGCTGTATTCTATATCTTATTTAAAACTACTTCCATCCGTTAACTGGCATCTCATCTATTAATTCATTAATTCAACAAATGCTTATTTTTATCTCTTATTTTTTAAAACTTCTTTGCTAGATGAATGTAACACAGCCTCCCCCACCATCCTTACACTCTGAAGCTGTTCTCAGTTTAGTGGATGAAGCAGAAAGTTGAGGAAGCTCATGATAATACAGGTTGATCAGTGCAAAAATAGAAACACTAACTATGAGCTCATTTATAGGGTGCAATAGTCAGGAGGTCTTTTAGAAGATGTTATAGTTTGGATCTAAATGTCCCCCAAATGTCATGCATTTGAATGTTGGGTCCCACGCTGGTGGCATTGTCCTGGGAAGCTATGAAACCTTAGGAGGTGGAATCTAGCTTGGCAAAAATGAGTCACTGGAGAAAAGCCTTTGGAGGCTTTTACCCAGACCCACTTATATGTTTGCTCTCTGCTTCCTGATCACTGAGATATAAAGTTGTCTGCCACAGGTCCTGCCATATGCCACCACCATGTCTGTCCCATCACCATTATGGGTTGATCCTCTAACCATGAGGCCCTCAAAAATAGTTCCTTCTGTAAGTTTTCTTCAGTAAGTTTCTCTGCCACAGTGACACACTGGCTGATTAATATGGAAGAGGTGATAATTGAGTTAAAATCTGAGATATGAATGGCCTTCCCTGTTTGTAAGTTGGAGGAACAGTGTTCCAAAGGAATAAAAACTGGGACTTTCACCTCTGTTTCCTCTTTTGTGCTGGAGAGCCTCAGTCTTCATGCCTAGGTCTGGACTTTGAGACCCTGGAACCAAACTTGTTTGCCTTCATGCAAATTGGATTCCTGGTGGTCTTCCCTGAAGTCTTAAAATTCTGAGACATTTATACAAATTGGGTCCTGACTGTAGCCCCTCTCACTGTCTTCACCCTCAGTGTTTAAGCAAACAAATTTAAGAAAAACATTTTTACTTTTAAACTCAAGTTAGTTTTATTATAGAAGTTTCAACTGTCAAAAATTGCTATCTCCTTTTTTATCTCTACTCATTTCTCAGAAGAGAGGAGGCAGGGAGTGGAGCGCATAGATGAGGACATGCCTCACATTTATTTTATACATATCAGCACTCCTGACTCTTCCCTCCAGGAGAATTGTATGTTGCAAAACCCCTTTAAACATCCTTCCCAAATTTTTCAGATTTGCTAGTAACAGATAAATGTAGCAATGTAGAAAACAAAGCAAAAAAGTTTAAACTTTTCTAGTGAGGATCATAGGTAAGAATCATTTCATACCTTTGTAGAATTGTTGTTGTTAGGTACCGTTGAATTGAGTCTGACTCACAGTGACCCTGTGCACAACAGATGAATCATTCTCTGACACAGTGCTATGCCTGGTACTATGTGAATGCTTCTCTGCTATTCATAGGGTTTTCAATGGCTGATTGTTTAGAGACTGGGCTGCCACATCCTTCTCCCATTTTTGTGGTGCTGAGGATCAAACCCAGGGTATCAGAGAGCACAGAGCTGCGCTCTACCAACTGAGCTAAACCTTTGTAGAACAGTTATTGCAATATAGACTTAAAAAGTGAGAATTACCTAGAATGTTTCCCTTTAAACTGAGAAAATCAGCCCCTTACTGTATGTCCACAATCTCTCAGTAAAGATTGGAGAAGAGAACAACACTGGACCCTCCTCATAGTTATAACATGAAGCTGCTTTGCTATTATTACCCATCTGAGCATAAATCCAACTCTGTCCTCAGAAAAGTTGTAGTCAGAGAAATGAGAGAGCTAATAAGTGGTCTAACAAAGTCCTTATATCAAATTACAAATTATAAGGGCATTGGAAGCCTGAAGTTAAATAGTAAGAAGTTTGGCATCCAGGTATGGAAGATTACTTTCTTCTAACTCTGAGTGTATACTGATTTATCCTCCCAAAATTGAAGAATCCAAGTGAATAATTGCTCCTTGAGTTCATGATCATGATTTTGCTTTGATGGAGACAGAAAATAGGGCAACTATATTAGTTAGCTTTTGCTGTGTAACAAAACCACCATACAGTTGCTTGAAGCAATAAGCGTTATTTTTTCAATGGCCATTTAAAAACCTAGTCCAGCTTAGCTGAGGCCAGATGTTTTGAGTTGACATCACTCATCTGTGTGGATGATTTAGGAATAGCCAGGATGAGGTCTCTCAGGTAGATCTTTTATCCCTAAAAGCCTTTTACACATGGTAGTAGAAGAATTGACAGAGAGCAGCAAGAGATGGGCAAGTCCAATGTGTAGTCAGTTTTCAAGCTTGTGTCTTCATCACATCTGTTAATAATTCACGTGCTACAGCTAGTTACAGGACCAAACCCAGAATCACAATGCTATGCCTGGTACTATGTGAATCAAGTGATGAAGAAATAGGTACCACCTCTTCATGGGAAGAGCAGCCAAGTCACAATAAAAGGGCATGCACAAAAGGAATCACAAACTACCATAGACAGCTGCATCTTGCTGCCACTCCTAACATTCAGGTTAAGTCATCCCATTCACTCATTATTCCAAGCCAGCCAAGTAAGTCTGGGGTGGCTAACGGTAACTTTCAGAATTATTTGTTATCCATCTTCAGCCACATCTCACTAGGTGGCTGCCCCATCCAAGTTTTGTCTCATCTTTTGTCTTGTTCACCCTCTTGTCATTTACACAAAATACCTAACATATCTGGCATCTGAACATGTAGTTTTTTCTGGCTGGAAGTCTTCACACAATATATTCATCTAATAGACTCCTATGTGTATGGTAATCCTTAACTCAGTTATCACTGCTATTGAATCCTCCCCAGTTGGATCTAGATGAGCATTCACACCTATATTCCCAGGTCACAGCATTTATAATAATAGGATTGCACTGTGACATCACATCAAATTCCTTCCTCACTGCCACTAGGCTATTAATCTCTAAGATCAGGGAAGGCATTTGGTCTTTATCATTCTATTCCTGTGGCCTGGTCCAGGATCTGGCTTACAGTATATACTCAGTAATTGTTGACTGAGTATACACTGCATAGGTAAATAAGATACAACTAATGCTATACTCAGGTAGTTTATAGTCTAGTTGAAAGGATAATATAGTCATCTGTGAAACATCTGCAGAACAATAGAAATCGTTTACTACACAAATCAAGAAAGGGGGAAAATGTTTTTTAATTCTGATTTATCCTAAATTCTTCCCTTTCCATCATTTCTTTTTGTCTCCCTCTACTCCCAAATGTAATCTGTCATTATTTTTCCAAACCAGACACTTAAGAGTTTTAGCCCTAGTCACTTGCTGACTTTGTACAGGATATGTAACCTCTGAAAGTCCTCATTTCCTCGTCTGTTTTCTGAGGATGTGTGATGATTCAATAAGGTAGGACACCTAAAATACTTGGCACAGTGCTTGACTCATGGGAATTCTCAGTAAATATTAGTTTTTATTATTCATAATATCATTATGATATTGCATTTCCAGCTGTGCCCTATTGCATTTGTTAAGGCTTTTGACATTCCTTTCCTAGACCATCACAATCATGTAACTTTCACCTGATTGTCTTGCCAGCCCTTCCTTCCTTCCTTCCATCCTTCCTGCCTCCCTCCCTCCCTTCCATCCTCCCTCTCCCTCTTCCTTCTTTCCTTTCCTTTCCTTTCCTTTCCTTTCCCTTCCCTTCCCTTCACTTCCCTTCCCTTCCTCTCTCTCTCTCTCTCTCTCTCTTCTTTGTCAGTGCTGAGTATTGAAAACCTGGGGCCACATGAATTCTAGGCAAGCACTCTACAATTGAGCTATACCCCAAGCCCTACCTGATTGCATTTTCTAAAGTGAATCTGACCATCTCTCTTATATGCTTCAAAAATCTCCCTTGGCTTCCCAATCCCTGCAGAATCAAGTTCAAACTTCTCAGCATTCTTCCAGCAATACCAGACAACTTGGCCTTGCCTGGAATATGCCCTGCTATTTTAACCAGACATGCTTTGCACAGAGCCAAATTTTCAATAATGCCACGAGGAGGCTCATGCTTCAGGGCCCCTCATTTGCAGGTTCCCCTTCCAAGGCTTGGCGTGTTCTCTAGGACTCGAGGAGTAAGCAGCAGCCTCGTGAAAAGCCTGAGCCAAGGAGCGCTGTTGCACCCTGGGGTAGCAGTCCAAGCGCTACAAGCTAGGTGGGTGGGCTAACAGTACACCCCGCCCCACTACTGCCCAGACCTCAGTGACAACCTGTGCCTGGCCACTGTGATGAGCAGCCAGACTCTATGGCTCCCAGGAGAAGATCAGAACTAGAGGCTGCTCTGTGTCTGCTCGGAGCCATTGTGTCTCAGGCTCCAGGGCATCTCACCCTCCCCCATCCTTTCCCCCAGGGATTTCCTCTACATAAGAAGTGCTTCCTGAGCAAGAAACTGCACAGGAAGTTACAGATGAGGCAGAACTGATAACAAAGTTATGAGACCAAAGGAAACTTCTAAAATCTTACAAGATCAACAATAACAAAAAACAGATTTCTCTCACCCATGCTGGAAGACAGAATTGCCTTCCCAGTCTTTTTACAGAATATGATATTACAGAATCAATGGTTAGGAGGTAAAATGTAGGGGAAAAGAAGCACAGAGGTGGTTCAGGCAGTGAACTCAGGAACAACCACCACCACTACCACCACCACAACATGTTCTGGAATTTGTGATGCTCAGCGTTTGGCAATTTGTAATTTTTTGCTTTTCTGTTTTGTTTGTTTTGCTTTGCTTTGTTGTTTGGGACAGAATCTTCATTACATAGCCTGAGGTAGCCTCAAAAACACAATACCCCTACCTCAGCCCCTGGAGTGCTGGGGTTATAAATCAGGCACCACCAACGCCCTGCTCTGAGCTAACTTCTTACTTGGGATGTTTCACTCTTTATAATAAAGGACCCTAAAGGAGACACTTTAACCACCCATTGCCTTCCCTGCTCCCATGAGAGAATGGCCCCTTGAGGGCCCATTGACGCAGGCTCACCTGTGTGGTAGGCACTCTGTTCTGCCTTGGCCTGCACTGCCTGTTCTTCAGTTCTCTCAATAACTCTGTGATGCCAGTGCTATCGTTATACTCATGTTTGAAATTAGGAAACTGAGGCTTAGACAGCTGAAGTAATTTGCCCAAAGTCATAGCTAGGGAAAAGAGAGTCTAGGGTTTTTTTTAAAACCTTGAACTCAACCATTACCTCTTTTCAACCACTTAAAAGCATTTTAGGGTCTATTTATCTTCAGGCATTATTAACAAAAATGCTTAAGATAGTATGCAGTTCTTAAAGACATCACAATTTCTATCAAAGTGGTGGAGGGACTTCATGTACTTAGAAGTTCTTAGAACAACAAGATAGGTTTTAGGTTTTTTGTGCACATAACTTGATATTTGGTAGAGGCTGTTCCCCAAGCACCAAGATGCTTTACATTTAAAATTTCTCTGTAGATCTGTCTGCATTCCTGTTGGAGGATGCCTTTACCTGGAGTTCCCCATAGTTGTTCTAGGAATGCTGAGAGTAAACGCTCCATCCAAAGGATAAGTGTGTGCTGCTTCCCTCTAGCCACATTGTGCTTATCCGACCTATGCCCCACGTCCAAGGCTCATAGCCAAAGTCAAGAATGAGGGAAGCAGTGAGTCATACACATGAGCATCACTGTTTTCTCCACATTTTACATGGAACCCACAGACACTTACATATTTCCCTTCTTTTAATTGGTCCATCTTACATAGGAGATCAGAGCAAAAGGGTATGAATCACTTGGAAGTGATGAACAATGGCCTCAGGCAGAGAAAGGGGTATGTTAGGTGTGTGGTTTTTCCAAACCTGAAATATTTGCTTTCAATGCACTTAGCAGGGTTACAATTACAGGGTGTTACACTCTCAGAAATGTTATGTCTACTCGGTACTTCACTTGATGATGATTAAAAAAGTAAAATAACAGCTCTATTGAGATATAATTTACATATTCACTGGGCTGTGCTACCCACCATTGTCTAATTTCAGAACATTCTCCCACCCTAGTAAGAAGCTCTGTCCACTAACTGTTACTTTCCATCTCCTTCCTCCTCCAGCCCCTGGTAACTACTAATTTACTTTTTGTCTTAATGGATTTGCCTACTCTGGACTTTTCATATAAATGGAATCACATAGTATGTGGTCCTTTTTGACAGGATCCTTTCACTTAATATAATATTTTTAAGATTCGTCAATGTTGTATTGAGTATCTATACTGGGCTACATTCCTTTTAGTTGCCAACTAATGTTCTATTGTATGGACATACCACATTTTCTTTGCCCATTCATTAGTTAATAGATATCTGAGTTGTCACCACTTTTTGTATGTTATGAATAATGCTTCAATGAACACTTATGTACAGATTTTTGTGTGGATATATCTTTTCACTTCTCTTAGGTATATACCTCAAGTGGAATTGCTGGGTCATATGGCAACTCTGTTTAGCTGCTTGAAAAACTGTCAGACTATTTTCCAAAGTGGCTAGACCATTTTGCATTCCTACCAGTGTGTGTGAGGGCTCTACTTTCTCCATATCCCTGCTGACACCTATTATTTCATTCTGATTATAACTATTTAGTGATTATGAAGTCACATCTCATTACTGTTTTTAACTTTTGTCTTGTGCTATGGACTAAGTATTTGTATCCTCCCACCCCCTACAATGCAAGGAAATCAAGAAGGGGATTCTTACTAGAACCCAACCATGTTGGTACCTTGATCTCAGACCTCTTAGTTTCCAGAACTGTGAGGAATACATGTTTGTTGTTTAAGTCACTCAATCTTTGGTATTTTTGTGATAGCAGCCCAATCTGACTAAGATATCATGATAAAATATACATGAGTTGTCATTTAACCATTTTAAGTGTGAAATTCAGTATCATTATGTGCATCCACGGTGTTGTGAACCATCACCACTATCCACTTTTAGAGCTTCCATCATCCTGAACAGAAACTCTATACCCACTAAACAATAGCTCCCCATGTCCCTCTCCCCCCTCATTGTGGTTTTGACTGGTATTTTCCAAATGGCTCATAATATTGCACTTCTTTTCATATCCTTATTGACCATTTTAATATCTTCTCTGGAGATATGTCCATGCAAATTCCTTGGCCATTTTAAAATTGGATTATTTGTCCTTTTACTTTTGATTTATAAGAATTCATGGAATCAATATATATTAAATATACAAAATATATTTTGTATAATATTTATAATGTTTTCATTCCAAGGTTTACTTTCTTGATGAAGAAGGTACAAGTTTCTAATTTTGATGAAGTTCCATTTACATATTATTTTTTTGTATCTTGTGGGTTTGGTGTCATATCTGAGAGATAGTATTGCCTAATCCAAGAAAATAGCTTTAACCTCTTTATTTTTCTAAGAGTTTTATAATTTTAGCTCTTCCATGTAGGTCTATGATCCATTTTTAATTATTTTTTTACATGACGTGCTATAGAGTTACAATTTAATTCTTGCATGTGAATATCCAATTATCTCAGCACCATTTGTTGGGAAGACTATTCTTTCCCTATTGAATCATCTGGCATCATTATTAAAGAAATAATTGGCTAAATGGACTTTCACATTATTTCCATTGATCTGTATGTCTATCTGTATGCCTGTATCATGGTGTCTTGAATACTGAAACTTTGTAATGAGTTTTAACATTGGAAAGTGTGATCCCTACAAGTTTATTTTTACTTTTCAAAGTTGATTTGGCTGTATTTGAGTTCTTTGAATTTCCATATGAATTTTATGATCAGCTTGTCGATTTCTGCAAAAAAGCCAATTGGGGTTTTGATAGGGATTGTATTGAATTGGTTGATCAATTTGGATGGTATTGCCATCTTTATAGCAATTTGTCTTTAAATGCATGAATATGGGATGTTTTTCCATTTATTTGGATCTTTTTTGGTTTCTTTCAATGTAGTTTTCAGTGTACATATCTTGACTTCTTCTGTTATATTTTTTCCTATTTTGTTCTTGTGATGCCATAAGTGGAATTATTTTCTCATTCTCATTTTTGGATTATTTACAGTTGACATGTAGAAATAAAATTGCTTTTTAACATTGATCTTGTATCCTAAAATTTTACTTAGCTTGTTTATTAGTTCCAATTGTGTGTGTGTGTGTGTGTGTGTGTGTGTGTGTGTGTGTTTTGTGGATTCTTTAGAGTTCTGTAAATATAAGTTCATGTCATCTGCCAAAAGAAATAGTGCTACTTCTTCATTTTCAATCTGGATGACTTTTATTTCTTTGTCTTGCTTAATTGCCCTGGCTTAATGAGCATTTAAATATAATGTAAGGAACATTAGGAAAATTTAGAATTTCTTTCATCAGAAAAGAGAAAGAAGATCAACAATGTCTAGATACCCTGTATTTTGAAAATAAATCCATTTGTTGATATTCTTAAGTCCTTGTTCCTTGATTAAGCCATCTCTCTCCTCTGATGCTTTCATTTAGGAAAGAATGTATACTTGAAAAACAATATTTTTGTTTTTAATGTGTTCTTGGACATTCCTCAGTGCCCCATCAACCAGCATTCATCAACTTATCTTTCACCTCTAATCTGTCTTATCCTAAAGCACTATACCGGATACAAAAGGCAGAAAACCATTAAATTAAGCTATAGAAAGGGGCTGGGATTTACCTCAGTTGGTAGAGTGCAGCACTGCAGTCTCTGAGGTCCCAAATTCAATTCCCAGCACCACAAAAATGGGAGAAGGACTTGGCAATCCACTCCCAAGGCAATCCCGAAACAATCTGCCATTGAAAACCCTATGAGGGTCGCTACGAGTCGGATACCAACTGGACGGCACCTAACAACAACAATAGAAACCAATGATTTTGGATGGCTTTTCATTTATATACCCTAACCACTAGAATATAACTAACAGTTATTACTTTTCACCTTCTTCACCCTGAATTGGGATATCTGGTATTTTTTTTTTTCCTGTATCTTCATCTATGTCAATGTTGGGAAATAAATATCCCAACTTTAGAGTCTACATTCATCATTTTATCTTTACTGCACATGTATTGTTTAGTCTCCTTATTATCTGGCCAATGAAAAGAACTTAAAGTGTCAACATGAATCTAATTTTAATTTTCTTGTAATAAGAACTGAAAAATATGTCTGATTATAAGGATGCCTTGGAGGACAATGGAAGAATATTCAAATCCTGCTAATAACCATGAAAAAGTCTGAAATCACTTATTGTTTTTAGAATTTCGATATTGTACCTTGAACTGGCGGAGCTGTTTTTCAGGGAAGGAGCTAAAATATAATGGAAAGAACAGTGCGCTGTGAGTACAGTTCTGGGTTCTGGTTCTTCTGCAGTTTGCCTTGTGTGTGGCCTTGGCTAAATTGTCACTTTAACTTTCTGGCCTCACATGAAGGAACTGGAATATCTGCAAGCCCTGATACCCTATGATCTCGTGAATGAAAATTGCTGTGTGCAAGCCAACTACTGTGCCAGTGTAAGAGGTCCTTAACTTTGAGGAAGCACACTACAGAAGTGATATAATCACAGCTACCAGGGTAGCAGCAGCTCTTGAAGGAAACACTTTTCAGTTCTAAATTCCTATTTGCCAACTTGTACAGTCTTTTCCTTCAAAGACCACAGAGGGGTAGCCGAATCATGTGTGGTATTGGAGTGTCTATTTCAGATGAAGATTGTTTTTTCCAGATGATTCCTAAGAATTACAATTGATATAAAAGCAAAAGGCAATATAAACTCACAATCTCCTGAAGGTTGCATATATAAAGCCTAGGGAATTTGCTTTTTTTTTTTTTTTTCTTTTCTTTTCTTGCAGTTTTAGGATTGAACCTAGGGCCTCATGCATGCTAGGAAAGGCCTCTGTCACTGAGCTATACTTCCCAGCCAGGGAATTTGCTTTTTGATGATTCTCCCTCCTTAGTCTAACGGTCATCCATAGTAGGGGTTGACAGGTCAGGTGAAGGTCCAGAAAAGGTCCCATAGCCATGGGCCTGACCTCATTTGCCCAGGACACTGTCTGTTTACAACTGTTATCCATGAACAATGATTCGTAGTACCATTTCCCTCTCTAAAGTCTTCTGGTGTAGACAGTAAATTACATAATCATCACAAAAGCATATTTATGTCCAGGTCCATTTACCTAAGTGTTTTAAAAAAATAATTTAAAATGTTGTTCAGATAAATCCCTTGTCTAATTTTTTTCTTAATAATAGTGTCAACTTTTAGTTATTGTCTAGCCACTTGTAGTATGCTTTGGGCCAAGGTTTTATTTATTTTAGTTTATTTTTTCTTTTGTAGTACTTCAGGATTGAATCCAGGGTCTCATACATACTTTGCAAGTGCTCCACCACTGGGCTGCACCCCCAGCCCATTTTTATATTTTATTTTTGAGACTGAGTCTCGTTAAAGTTACACAGGCTGCCTCTGGCCTTGAATGTGTGATTCTCCTGCCACTGCCTCCCAAGTCAAGGATTATAGGCTGTGCCATTGTGCCTGGTTGGGCTAAGGTTTTATATGTGGAATCCTATCCAGAGCACTTTGGCAGGGTGACTCTCATTATCTTTCTTTACAAATGAGGAAACTGAGGCACTGAGAGGAGAAAAGCTGTTGTAGATCTAGAATTTGAACCTGCATTGGCTGGCATCAGAAGCCTTTTGTCATGCTTCTCTCTGTGTTAAAAATCAAAATACTTTTAGCGTACAAGAAAGACAAATTGTCTGATTTACATTTTAATTTGAGAATGCTGGGAGTAAAATTAATGAAGTACTTTGAATTTTGACATTGATGCCCAAGGTGTAGTCTTTGCTTGGCTCAGTCTTCTCTTCAGGAAAACCAGGTGAGTAATAGTTTGCACCCTGCTGGGAGCAATGACACATACCTCTAATCCCAGCGACTCAGGGGGCAAAGGCAGCAGGATTGCAGGTTCAAGGCCAGAGGCAGGCTGCGTAATTTAGTGAGACCTTGACTCAAAATAAAATGTTAAAAAAGAGGCTGGGAGTGTATGTCAGTGGTAGAGTGTTTGATATGCATGAGGCCCTTGGTTCAGACCCCAGTACTGCAAAAAATCAATCAATAAAATAAAATAAAATGTTTGTGCCTCATGAGGGTGTTGTGAGGATTCAGAGCTAATACACATAAAATGCCTAGAACAGTGTCTGGTGCACTGATCTCTCAATGTTGACGTCAATGGGAGTCACCACCATCTTAGTCATCATCACATCACCATTTCTGCTTGAGAGAAGAGTGCTCGTGCTCGTGCCTCCCTCACAAAGCTCCTGCTTGGATCAGCCCTCAGCTTTTCCTGAGGCCCTCGCTGCTTCCTACCTGCCAGTTTCTACTTACCTTACCATCTGTCTCTGGTTATTTTAATTTCTCACTAACAACTTTTTGTTTTATAATTTCAGCAAGTACAAAATATGTAAGGATTTTATGTTTTTACTGTGGAAACCTATGCTTTTTCCTTCTATCTGCCAACTGATGTACCCAGCTTTGAAAAACAGAAGGGCTCTGTGGTAACGTAATGCCCAAAACACTCAACCTTGAGAAAGGAAACTATGGAAGGAATCCAGGACCAGTTCTCAGTTTTGCCAAAATTCACAAAACCAAGTCACCCCTCAGCCTTTCTACCTCTAAAATAGAGAGAAAAAATAATTTTGAGGTTCTTGATGGTACCCAACAATAGCATGTGGAAGTTAAACTTAGGAAAAATAATTTGTAGGTAACTATTGACTTGGCTGGGATTTAGCTCAGTGGGTAGAGCACTGCGCTGCAGTCTCTGACGCCCCGAGGTTAATTCCCAGCACCTCAGAAGGGCCTGGCAATCCACTCCCAAAACAATCCCGAAGCACTGAGCCATTGAAAACCCTATGAGGGTCGCTATGAGTCGGACACCGACTTGATGGCACCTAACAACAACATTGACTTGATTTTAGGCATCATAATGGTTAAGAAAACTTTGCAATGTTGAGCATTATATAGAGAACATATTTTTACAGTTAAAAATAACCTTTTTCCTATTACACAAAAGAATTACCTGGCTATTATTATATATGTGTATTCTTTGTGTATATTTTTAAATTGTATGCATGAATGTATATATACACACACATGTAAGATTAAACTGATGTGCTATTTGGCAATCTGCTTTTTCCACTTTACAAAGTACTATAAACATCTCTCTGTTCCAATATATTCAGTTCTTTCCCAACTATTTTTGGCAGTAGGACTAATTTTCTGAAAGCCATCTCTCATCATTTAGATTATTTCCAAAGACTTGTTTTATAAACAACATTGCAGTGAATATCCTTGTAGCCAATTTTGGCTATATATAAATATTTGTGTATTTGTTTCTTTAGTGTACTTTTTTAGAAATAGAATTATAAGTCAAAATGTGTGCATATTTTAAGCTTTTTAATATCAAGATTGCAAAAAATATCTTTTAGAAAGTCAACACAAGTTAACCTACTAATCCTGAGTGTTTTTATTACAAATAAAAAGGTTTAGTTAATGGCAAAAACAGAAAATTTAGAATAAACATCAGGTACCATTAAACAGAGGAAGTGAGACAAGCTTTGCCACACCACTGTCTCCTCCTTTCTTCTTCCCTACCCATAGTCCCCTTCCTTCTCTTCCAAGAGCATTTGGTTCTTTAATGCTTGCAGAGAACCTGACCTCGTATTTAAGGTAAACAATATAATAAAATATGGAGAATATCTTGCTCATTTCTGTGACTGACTCAGCCCACGGTCTAACACAGCAAAAGCTCCAGAAGTAGAAATCCCAAAGAGTCAAACTGGACCTAACCATGGTGGTCCTTCAGCACAGCATTGAAGCATGGGTATAAGCTGACCATGTAATGTAGCCTTAACCACCATGGTGATCATATATTGGGTCCACTGGATACTGGGCCTGTTGCTATAGTGATCCTGCTTCATTGTAATGGGTAGTCCTTAAAGAATCTTCTATGAGATCCTTCATGATATCATTTCTGATGTCCTGCTCTTGGTAATTTGCCTCAAATCCTGAGGTACTATAATATTAGCAATATCATGCTGGGCCAGAGGACAGTGATGGATGATACAGCTGTGAAATATCATCTCCTTCAAGTTGGGTAGGATTTTTCTTCCCTTTTTTCTTCTTAAAGAAGAAATTGACTTGATTTTCCCTGGAGGTTCTTCTGTGCTTTGTATAGAACATCTTTTGAAATCAGTGATCTTCCTATAGATCCCTCTGCAGAGAGAGAGAGAAAAAAAAGAGAGGCTTGACAATGGGAACCTTGGGCACATTGTTGTTGTTAGGTGCTGTGGAGTTGGGTCTGACTCACAGTGACCCTCATAGAGTTTTCAATGGCTGATTGTTTCAGGAGCGGGTTGCCATGTCCTCCTTGCATTTTTACAGTGCTGGGGATAGAACCCAAGACCTCGCAGTGTGCAGAGTAGTGCTCTATCAACTGAGCTAAATCCCAGCCCTTGGGTACATAGCAATGCTTTAGTTTTTTATTTGATTCTTGCTGTTTTAGTAAGTATCTGAGGGCCATGAGGCTAGTATTGTGTATGAATCTGAAAGTTCTTTTAAATGTAACAAAAAAAGTCTTGCCATAGATAATTTCCTCAAGTGTAAATCATCTTTCATGTTCTTTTATGCTGTAGTGTACCAGCAACTTCCTTCTCTAGCCCCAGTGCTGTACCTGGGCAGGGGTACAGAACTGCCTTTTTGAAAACCCAAACTGTACCCTACCAACTTGATTTTGCTCTCCAAAGATTCTCAATACCTCTGTACATTGTATCATCAGAAATCAGTATCATCTCAATACTGTACCTTGGTATCATCAGAAATCCTGACGCAAAGTAGAGGCTGTACATCAGATGGTTTCAGTGTCTCCCCAGGTGAGTCGGTGTGCAGTAAGGATTGAGAATCATAAACTTAAACTACTACTTCATATTTTTAAGCCAGTACTTTTATATTTTTGCCTAAGAATTGAGTTGGCTGTAAAGCAGTCATTTAAGGGAGTTTAAGAGAAATAGAGCGATTGGGTAAGAAGTTATTTCTCTATTTTATGAATATCTATTTCATTCTTCTAAAATAAAGTGTTAATATTGGGGCAAGATCAGGGCTTTTTGGCATTAACTTACCTGGAGAGAGATTGAACAGTGGGGCAAAGATATGGGCAGCATGAGAGGAACCACTGGGAAATTAAGATCAGTTTAACCTATGGAATACCTTCTTACAGTGTCATTGCTAAACAGCAGGAATGGTTAGGAGCAATCATTCTAGCTAAGTTCTTGGTGCGTCACAAGGAGGCCACATTTTTTCCTCCGGATCAAGCACTTAATTACTTCATTTGTCTGGGATCTCATTGTAGAACTCATTACTAAATCCATCAGGGCCTAGAGGGTGGCAGGATGATTTAGCAGTCTTATAAATTTTTCTATATTCTCTAGTAATTCGCATTGTATGTTAAATGCTTCTGGATGACAGAAAGATGTAACTTATCAAAATGACTGAGAATGACTTTGGAAACATCTTTTTCTTTTTTTAGGAGGAGAAAAGAGCTTTGGAAATAGTCTTTTAAATCCCCAAATTAATATTTAACTAAGTTAGCACTAAACCTGTTCTCATCCGAGCCCTTGATTGCTTTATTCGAAGTAATTGCTTATCTCGGTTTAAGAAAATTGGCTGAGACAAGCTACCTCACTTTCAAGTCTCACTCATATAAACCTTATATTAAGTATTTTAAATGCATTTTTTAACTCTTAAATTTGGATGGGGTAGACAGAAACCTATAGAAGGAAGAGGTATGCTCTTTTAACATCAATATATTATTCCTGTTAAAAATATCATTCCCACCAATGTCAAATGGTCTTTTTGGTGCCTAATGATCTTGAGAAGAACAAATATAACCATGTGGATTTAGAATCAGGAGAGAATAGGGTCATTTATCTGTGCTGCTGTGGGAGACACATTTCCTTTTTCAATTTTCTTCCTCCATTTTCTTATTACAATTACTGTTTGAGTTCATTATGACAACTCCCATCATTATGACTTTTCCAGCTCACAAGCTGGAGAAAGATTAATGGTAGAAGAAAATATACTCTTTGGTATTAGAACTACATTCAGCTTTTAATAGAATAGAAATATATAAAATCCATTTATAAAATTTATGCTTGTTTTGGAGAAAGTGGTATAGGTATAAAACATTAAGATGTAGACCTTGAAATGTTGGCAGGTAGCATGTGAATTTCACTTATGCAGTCATTCACTCTGTCCATCAACAAATCTTCAGCATCAATTATGTGTGCATGTTTTGTACTAAACTTGAACTAAACCCTAATAAGACCCAGTCTGATAGGGTATGGTGTAGGAAGGATTTATGGGGTGGCCATTGGGGATGGAGAACTCTTTACCTGAGTTTTGCCAGCTCTGAAGTCTAGAATTTTAACTTTTATTATTTGGTAGAGTCCTTGGGTGATAGTGTCTATAATAATGATAACCAGATGTTGTGGAATACAAAACTTTGTTTAAGGAGTAACTGAACCAACACATGAGAATTGTGTATTTACTAACTTACTCTGTAGTACACAAACAATAAGAACTCCACAATAAGTCTGATATGAGCTTCTAATTTCTTCTCACCAAAGAATTATCTGTGGGCTGGGATTTAGCTCAGTTTGTAGAGCACTTCTCTGCAGTCTCTGAGGTCCTGAGTTCGATTCCCAGCACCGCAAAATGGGAGACGGACATGGCAACCCACTCCCTAGGCAATCCCAAAAACAGCCATTGAAAACCCTATGAGCGTCGCTATGAGTCGGACTCAACTCAATGACACCTAACAACAACAACAACAAAGAATTGTCTAATATAAAAAAGAGAAAAGCGCTGGTCTAGCCTGGATTGCTATTTCCCATCCTAGCGGTGCATACATGTTATTGCCTTCTTTAACGCATTTGGAGATGCTCTCCTTGCTGTAGGTCCCATGGTTCTAACTCCAGAGAGTTAGACCTTTTTCTTTATCTTTGGGAAGTACTGCACCGGGTCTTGTTTGTAAGAGCTCTCCAAATGTTCTCTCAGTGGAATTTTCTTTCTTAGCCTTATGGCTTTGGGTGGGGTGTTTTAAAAAGCTTTGAAGCTTAGGAGTCATTTCCTGCTTATAAGTCTAAGCACAAAGGCTTTGTCATTGCTCAGAAATGGGGAGTCCATCATAATTGTTGTGCAACTCTATTTAACGCATTCTCATATAGAATTGGGCCAGGAATGGCTCAGAAATGTTGCCCTTTAATCACATATTGTTCAATATCATGCAGGTTATAATCAACACAGCAGGAGGGACTGGAGATGAAATAATTAAAGAACAGTGTTTCAGACCCCAAGGACTTTACTGTCTGGTGAGAGTCCAACGATAATAGACTATGTGATTCGTGCCTTGATAGAGGCGTGCAGGCCAGGAAGGGGTGCTCTGGGAACTAAGAGAAGGGTTACTTAATCCAGAAAGGTTGAAAGCATTTGAAATTTTGCTGAACGGCACAATTTTTAGAAAGTTGATTACATCAAAATAACCTGGGGACTTTCTCCAAGATGTTTTGTAGTTCTATATTAAAATATAAACTGGTAAATCTTATACTCTGTCAAAGTAGCATCCTGTTATTACTCAATTTTATTAACTCTTAAAATGTGAGATAAGTTAGAGGGTGGTTAGGGAAGGTTTCCCACAAAGATTCTAGCAGAGCTAGGGCTGAGAGAAGAAGTGGCAGTAAGCCAGAGACAGCCTGGAAGGGGAGAGGAAACAGGACATGCAAAGGAGGGGATACAAGGGGCGGTGGGCTAGGAAAGTGGGATCTGTGCTTCCCATGCCACATGAGAAGATGGGCCTAGAAGTGGAAGGGATGAGTTCGGGGAGGAAGCAGGAGCATGACCATGGAGAACTGGGTGTGCTGAAGAAGGGGCTGGGGTCTTGTCTGGAAGACAATGGAAGAAGGTGAGATAACAAAGCCCTGTGAACTGGAACATGACAGTGAGATTTCCAGAGGCAGGAGGGCAAGGAGGAGGCTGAGGCAACCAGGGAAGCAAAGATGGTGGCTTGAACTTAGCAACAGTGGTGGAGAATAGAAAGAAAATAAGCGTTAGACAGATGGTTACTTGAACTGCATTTGGGGACTGGTCAAAAGAGGGACCAGGAAGCAGGAGAATCCTAATTCCTTGACCATTAGCCTGTGGGTACAAGCTGTTGCATAGGTAGAAATGAAAATTTCCATTTCTTATTTTTATTTGTGGTGCTGGGGATAGAGCCTAGGGGTTTACACATGCTGGACAAAACCTCACCACTGAGCTACATCCCTAACCCAGTAATGAATTTTAGATAAATGTGTGCAATTACAAATAAACGTGATATAGAGCCAAGATAACTTTTCCTTTCTAATCTCTGCAGGGTAAAATAAACTTATAGCTTAGATGTCTCACAGTGCAAGTCCCATGAAGCTTACTACCCCAAGGAGGCACATGGATTCTTTCTACCAATTGGTGTGAGTTTTGAACTGTTATCTTTTGAAAGAGGTACAGTCTCTTTGCCATCTGCAGGCAGATAATATTTCTTGACCAGCAATACCGGAGGCAGGGAGGCCTGCCTGTCCTCACTCCAGTGTGGAGATAGAGCCCCTTGAGTTGGTGGTAATTCCATTGATTTTTGATATTTCATCAGTAAAGAAACTGAGAGCATGTTGAACTTCACTCATCCTTATTAAGAAAGATGGTTTTTTTTTTTGACTTATGAATACCTTTGAGTCTTCAACAATAGATAAAAACAAAACAAGGCTGTGGCTAAAGGGTAGGAGTTGTCTCTGGCTCTTCTCCAAGTCTGGCTCATTTTTTAACATGAGTCTCTTCCACCCCTACAGGCTAACCATCATCTGGTATCTATTCACCTTCATTATGCACCAACCTATTTTCCCCACCTCCTTCCTTAGAATTTTACAGGTTTTGCCTCTCAACCATAAACTGGCTTGTCCCCTCCCTCCTTTGCTCTCCTGCTCTAATTCTGCTGCTGTATTTCATTCACAAGATAGGGACTCTGCCTTATGCCAATTCTTAGACTTTACTGTGCTTCAGAATTGCTGGGGATGCTGATGACTTTGCTGGCTCACTCACCCTGCCTTTTTTCATTCTAGAGAGCTGGGTCAGGACCTGGAAGCCTGTATTTTAACAACACCCTCCTTCTTCAGGCCCTTCCTTGTCGCCAGGCAATTTTGGTTTGGTGACTAGATGGTGTTTTGAGCAATCCAGACTCCTTTGTAGCTAATTGGCCCTGCTCTGCAGCCTGAGAGACCTGGATTTCGTTCCACCTCTGCCCTCTACCAGTTCTGTGGCTTGGGGTAAGTCACTTCGACTCCTTGGGCTTCATTGCTTATCTGAAGCATGGGGGAGCAGGGAGAGATATTGCACTAGAGATATGAAGCTTCCTTGCCCATTATCTTTCTTTCAAACCTTCTAGGTGCCCTACTACTAGCTACCTAATCATCCTTCCTGCACCCAGGCTATTGAGTGTGCTGAGAGATGGTGGGTGCAGGCAGAAGGCTGCTCCCTTGAGCCCTCAACACTGCAGAGTGCCACCATGCCCCCGCCTACCAGCTTGCTCTCATTCGTCATATGGCTGTCTCAAGGGCTCTTCTCTCCTTACACTTCAGACCAGCAATTTCCCCCACATCTTCACATATGAACTGACTTCCAACTCACAAAGAAAACAGAAAGCACAAGAAAGAATTTCCTTAACTTCCTACCACCAAACCTACAAACACACCTGCTTCCATACTGGGCCTTTCCTTCTATTACACTCTTTCCTCCTGGTTAAGTCGGTCTCTTCTCAGATGGGCAGGATCTCTTTCCTCCCTTTCTTCCCTCTCTTGCTCTTTCAGGGTGCTCTTGGACACTCTTGTGCACTCTCTCTTTTCTGTATCTTCAATCTCTTCCTCTCTACAATTGCATATATTACCATCATGCAGAGATTAATACTACTAACAAATTAATAAAAATCCTCTCAGTATTTTGCACATTTATAAGCATACATTTTATATAGCACTTGGACTTTTATCACTTAATGAAAGAAATGTGAAAGATGTCGGATTCAAAATGGAGTCATTTGTATCAATCCTAAAAAGCAAAGTAAATAAAGCTGAGAAGTTATGAGAAAGAATCCATATGTGTGATTGCCCAACAGTAACTATCACAAAAGATTGTTCAAAAACCCCATTGTTGCACGAAGGCCACCACAGCCTTATCAAAAAGTATTTCCACAAGGACATCTGCCCAGCAATGGTCTGTCCTATCTCAGACTGACGCCACTCTTGTAGTAATCATTGTGGCCAAGGGTTATTATTTCAAAATATCTGATACAATCCTCCTCATTTTTGTCTTTAAAAACTTCTCATTGCTCAACTTCTTTGAATATAGTCACAGTTTACTATGACACGTATATTCCCATTGTAGTGCTCTGCTATTCACATTGCAATGTTCTGCTACTCGTAAATAAATATCATTGTTCTTTGGTGAATCTCTCCTGATCAGATATTTTTTCATATTGATAAATTAACATTCAAATGGTAGCAGAGTCACTATGTTATAGAATTTATTATAGAAATTTGGTCTTAGCTAGTTGTGGGAGGAGGGAAGTGAAGGCCCAAGGTAGGGATGATGGGAGAAGAGAAGAGTCATTAATCAACTGAGAAGCCAAGCACATTATTCTGGATTATCCACGTGGGCCCAATGTGATAACATGTGTCATTTTAAGAGAGAGACAACAGGAATAGGAAATGTGATGACAATTAGAGTGGTGTGAGGAAGGGGTCATAAGCCAAGTAATGCAGGTGGCCTCCAGAAATATAGAGCCTCTAGGAGATACCAGGCCTGCTGACACTTTGCCTTTACCTCTGCTAAGCTGCTATTGGACATCTGGCCTCCAGAACTGTAAGGGAATAAGTTTGCATTGTTTTAAGCTACTACATTTCTGGTAATTTGTCACCGGAGCAAGAAGAAACAAATACAAGTACACACATTCAGCCACAAAGCAAGACCTGTAGGAGAGCATCCTTGAAGAAGTCCATGGAAAGCTGTTGGCCCTGCAGGGCAGTGCTCTGTGGATTTGTAGATAACCACTGGGTGCTGGGTCTGAGACCAATGTTGCTTGGTGAGCAGTGCCAGAAGCAAGAAGTGCTGGATGCAGAGTGAAGGACAGCCACAACCCACCAGACACCTTTGTAGATGAACTTACGAATCTGATCACAAATACCTTCAATAAGCAATGGTGCTTTGTCACTTTTTACCTTCTAAATCTCACACAAGTTCCCCTTGCAGCCAGCTCTAACCCGTGTAGGGAACAGACCTCTGGAACCTTGAGTTTCCAGCTTAATCAAGGTGATTCAGCACATTCCAGCACAGGATCATAGGGTTTCTGTAGGTTTTCATTGAGTCCCCACCCCTCTTAACATTACAGCAAGAGCATTTTGCTATATCTTTGGCTACTCTTCCAAACTAATTTAGAAGAAATTCTGGTGAGCCACTATTTATTTAACCCTCCTTTATTATTGGTAATTTAAGATGTTTTCTGGCTTTCCATGTGACAAACAGGGCTGCAGTAACTCTCTGTAAATACAGTGCTTGTCAGTGTCTCTGATGTTTCCTGGGAATGGATTCCTAGAAAGAAGACTACTGAGTTAAAGGAAGTGAGTCTTGATGATTCCTGCCAAAATTCTTTCCAGAAATGATGTATTAGGTTTCATTTTTATTAACACTGGCCATGGCCAGCATTGAATATTATGTTTTAAGTTTTCAAAAAGGCACTTCTTGATGATACTGGTGCTGGTGATCCTTACTGCTGCAGAATTGGTAGTGAGGTGCGCTGGCTGTACTACTAGCTTCTGGCTGACTGGCTGGACTTCACCTCTGTGAGCACCTGCACTTCAGAAGCTGCACTCTTGGTGATAGGGACTCCCATAGTTTTCAGTTAGTAATGTGGGGAACTATGTTGCTTAAAAATTACATTCTCAATACATACTTTGTGCATAAGGAAAACTGGTATACATAGATTAGAAATAGAGAAACTGAGATAAAAAGAGAGCAAGTGATTTCCTTAGGTATAGATAGCAAGTTCCTATGTCCCTAGCCAAATCACTATTACCACTTACTTTACTAAAGGGTTTTATGTTTTTGTGTTTGTTCTTTTGGGGTTTTGTGTGTGTGTGTGTGTGTGTGTGTGTGTGCTGAGAATCAAACCCAGGACCTTGTGCATGCTAGACACGCACTCTACCACTGAGCAACATCTGCTCTTATTTTCCTAGAGTTTTCAATCTTGATTTAAGACATTTCAAAATACCTATGTTGTGCACCAAACTAGATTATGAGTATCAAGCATGGGAAAAATGCAATCTTTAGTTTATTGCTAAGATGCTAAAACATGTTAATTGCCTAATCTCCATTGCAAAGATTTTAATTATTAAAGATCATTTTGTCCCCTAGAACTTTAAATGATCTTTTTGATTCTTAGTTTTACTGCAACAGAGATGAAAATAATACACAATTGTGTAATGCTAAAGTGACTCAAGGAGAATATCTCTCATATCCACGAATTTTGTGCAGAGAATGATTAAATAGTCTGTGCTGCCTCTTTTCCCAAATTTATATTTCTGCTGAAATGTAATGGTTAGATAGATATGTAGTAATTGGTACGCTGAGAACAGAAATTAATACTGACTTCTCTACAAACTGCAGAGTATATTTTTATATACAATCTCAGGATGCTAATAAAATAATCTAGTTTCTATTTGCCAAAATTAGAGATGTCTGAAATTTCTGGTGACTGGTTTGCTTTTTGAAAACATTTTTAGAGTTATCAGACTGAAAGCTTTAGTGAACTTCTACATTAAGTTAGGCAATTGACAAGCATCCACCTAACATGTTTGGGGTCCCTAAATTAGTTACATCAGCCTCACCTTGGAACTGATCAGAAAGGCAAATTCCCACATCAGATCTAATGGTTAAAACTCAGAGGAAGGGGCTGGGTGGTCTGTTTTTTAACAAGCCCTCTGATGTATGACAACGTTCACTTAGAGACAACATGCCTTCTTTCTACAGTTGATGAACTGAAGCCCAGAGAGGTTAGGTATCATTCCCTAAAGCAGCCAAGAGTTCAGTGGCATGGCAGAACTAGAATTCCTAGTTGCTAGACAATTCCAATAGTCTTTCTACAAGCAGTTTCTCTGAGATAGCCAGTAAGGTTGACAGTGTATTTAGTATGCTGAAGCAAGCTATAGGGTGACACATTTTAGAAAGGAAGGCTTAGTGCTTCAAGAAGCAACCTACATAAGCTCAACCACCAGACCCTCCACATACTGTATGGATGAGCTATTATCAAACCTCTGAATTTCATGGGGGAGATGTAACACAGTTGGTAGAGTGCTGCTCTGTGCTCTTGGAGGCCCTGGGTTTGATCCCCAGCACTGCAAAAATGGGAGAAGGATGTGGCAATCCACTCTTGAAGGAATCACCCTCCCCCCACAAAGAAACAAAACTAATCGGCCATTGAAAACTCTGTGAGGGTCACTATGAGTCAGACCTGATTGCACCAAACAACTGGATTCCATAATTTAATCAGAAGCATTAGGGGAACTTCTCCATTAAAACCACAAAAGCGCACATAGAAGTCTGTATAAACTTCACCCAGATAGTGGTCATAGAAAACAAAACTGTGTAGATCTACTCCATTAAGAGAATTATTGTTAGGTGCCGTCGAGTTGGGTCTGACTCATAGTGACCCTATGTACAGAATGAAACACACCCTGATACTGTGCCATGCCCAGCACTATGTCAGTGCTTCTCTGCTATTCATAGGGTTTTCAATGGCTGGTTATTTGAGGATTATTTCAGAAGTGGGTTTCCAGATCCTTCTCCCGTTTTTGTGCTGCTGGGGATCAAATCTGGGGCCTCAGAGAATACAGAGCAACACTACCAACTGAGCTAAACCCCAGCCTCTTAAGAGAATTACCTTGTTCAAATGACCTTATTTGCTATGGGCAGAGGGAAAGTTGGGGAAATTGTACCTAGTTGCACCAGCACAGTTTTCCTCTATGACCTACAACCAAAGGAACTTTTTAGTTCCAAAAGAAATTTACCATAGCAGCATTTGGAAAGGATTTTGATGAGACTCATTTTTATGACACACAAAAAGTCTCAAGGATGACAAAGAAAAGGAAAAAATCAAGCCATTTTCAACTCATGATGACCTTATTAAATAATTAAGTTTCTTTTTATTTAATCAAGTTATCTTTAACCAGATGGAAGAAGGGATTTATTTGATTGAATCTTTTTCAAAGGCACCAAGGACACCTTAAGTTTTACAAATACCAAGGGTATCATATCTCCCTTTTAACAGTAGTTTCCCAGTTCAGCAAGGATCAAATGATCCATGTGGCATTGTCTTTGCTAAAATATAGATCTATGAGCACAACATAAACATACATAAAAAATATTTAAGACACTGGAACTTTTAAATCATGGATATGATTGATGTCAGTGTGCACCGTAGAAAGGCTTATAGCAGATACCTACAGGATTCTCATATAAATTCAAGTCTCTGTGCAGGAAGCCCTAATAGGCTGCAGTGACATTTCTGGAAAACCCGGATGAGACTTTAGGGGAACATTACACCAGCACTGGCTAAAAGAAAGATAATGTGAGCCACATATGCAATTTCAAATTTTCTACATATTAGCCACATTAGAAGAAATAGGTGAAATGGATTTTAATAATTGTTTTGTTTAACCCAATATATTCAAATATTACCATTTCAACATGTAATCTATTAAAAATAGTATTGGGATTTTATTTATTTTAAATTTAATTTTTGTGGTACAGAGGATTGAACCCAGGGTCCTTCACCACTGAGCTGCACCCCAAGCACCTCTTCCTCCCACCTTTTATTTATTTTTAGACAGGGTCTTACAAAACAGTTGCACAGGCTGCCCCTGGCCTCAAACTTGTACTCCTCCTGCCTCAGCCTCCCAAGTTACTGGAATTACAGGCATGTGCCACAGTGCCTGGATGGATTTTATATTTTTTTATGCTGGCTTCAAAATCTCAGTGAATGTTTTGTATGTACTCACATCTCACTCTAACAAGCCAGAGTTCAAGTGCTCAATTAGCCACATGTACCTAGTATTGCATAGTATAGTTGTTGTTGTTGTTAGGTGCCGTCAAGTTGGTATCCAACTCATAGCGACCCTCATAGGGTTTTCAATGGCTGACTGTTTCAGGATTGCTGTGGGAGTGGATTGCCAGGCCCTTCTCCCATTTTTGCGGTGCTGGGAATTGAACTCGGGACCCCAGAGACTGCAGCGCAGTGCTCTACCAACTGAGCTAAATCCCAGCCCATAGCATAGTTAACTGGACATATTTCTAGGTCTTCCCTTGGCCTATCTTCGCCCCAATCCTAACTTTCAAAGTTTCAGCCTCACCCTCTAGTCTCCATTGTTAACTCCTTCAAATTGCCTCTCCAGTTTCATTTTCTACTCTATTCTCATTTTCTCTCCATTCTCTCCTTAAATCCTAAGGCTTTAAATACCAGGTGTATGGTGATGATTTAAATTTCCATCTTCAGTCCAGACTTCTCCCCTGAGCTCCAGACCCTCATATCCAATATCCAATATCCAATATCCAATATCAACCCAGCATTTCCTCTTGGATGTCTAATAGATGCCAAAAATGTTGGGTGATCAAAATATGTATTGACTACCAATGCCCAGCAACACCATCATATTTGCCCTCCCATAAGCCTTCCACGTGGCAATATATGACACTGCTACCTAGCTGGTTGTTCAGCTAAATGCCTCTTTCTCACAGTCTACAGACAGTCCATCAGTCAACTCCTGTTGGCTCTACCTCCATAATGTATCCCTATTCAAACTCTTCTCACCTCCATACTTGTAAACTGTCTAAGATACCATCATCATCCTTCTGTATTGCTGCCATTGTCTCCTAACTAGTCTCTTGCTGGTCATCTATTTGCTATTTGAAGCATAAATATTATCATGTCTTTCCTGTGCTTGTATCTCCTCCATTGGGAAAAAGGATATGAGAAAATGCTCAGCATCATTTGTCATTAAGGAAATGCAAATTAAGCCTACAACAAGATACCATTTCACACCCACTAGAATGACTATTATAAATAAGACAGACAACAACAAATGGTGTGTACATCAAGAAATGAGAAGCCTCATATATTGCTGGTGGGAATGTAACATTGATGCAGCCACTTTGGAAAATATTTTGGCAGTTTCTGAAAATGTTAAACTATTACACAACTCAGCAATTCCACTTCTAGATATCTACCCAAGAAGGCTGTTGGAAAACATGTCTACACAAAGACTTTCCCACAACTGTTTATAGCAGCATTATTCATAATATCCAGAAACTGGTAGAAACCCTCCTGTTCATCGCACATAAACGGACAAATGAATGAGGTGTATCCATACAATAGAATACTACCCATAAATAAAAAGGAACAAACTACTGATCCATGTCACAAGGCCTCAAACACATGCCAAGTCAAAGAAGCCATATGCCAAAGATCTAGGTTACATGATTGCATTTATAGAAATTTCCAGGAAAGGTAAATTTACAGAAGGAAAAGGAGGGATGAGGTACCTTCTTAGGGAGATAAAAAGAAAAGGAGGCATGAGGTATCTTCTTAGGGAGATGAAAATATTCTCAAACTGATTTATGGTGATGGTTGCACTCCTGAAGTTATAAAAATCATCATTGAATTGCACATTTGAAATAAGTGGATTTTATAATATGTATTATATACCCCCATAAAGATTTGGAAAAAAAACCCCAAACCTCCTATTACACTTAGAATAAAACCCTACCTCCTTATCATGGCCCACCAAGCTCCATGACTGGCCCTTTCCTAACCCTTGGTCCTGCTTTTCCGCTAACCATCTCTTTGTTCACTGTGTTGCAGCTACATTGGTCCTTCTTGGCACCCCACTAATATGTCAAGTTCATCCCTTTCATGAAGGGCTTGCTGCTTGGCTAGAGTTGCTCCTCTCCACAACCCTCCCCTGCCTACTGCCTTCTGAATGTTCAGGTTGCAATTAGCAGAGCTTCCCCAATTCCAGCCCAGCTAAGGGAGCCCCTCTCCAGGAAGCCCATGTCATGCTCTGTGACCTTCCTTCTTTTATCCTTTTCATGGGGCTTAACTGTCCCTGAAGGTATCTTTATGCTTACATGTTTACTTCCTGTCTCCTCCTGCTTGTCCCTAAATTCCCTGCTGAGGGACCTACCCGACTTTTTAAAACATAGCATTCAGAACAGTAAATTCTGCCATACAGAAAGTACTCATTGAACCAGTTTGTTGGACTAACTTGCTGAATGTTTCTGGACGTTTCATTTAATCCCCTGAACTGCAAATTATTCTTTTGTGAAAAGAGGATCATAATTATATCTCTCAACACATAAGACTGTTTGTGAAGCTTGAATCAGAATTACGTAAAAACTCTTTGTACACAAAGCACTTCACGAAGGCAATTCCTATTCCTGTACTCTGCTGGCTCCATGTTAGTTTGCTTCATTCCTTTTGGAGTTTACTTTCTCTTAATATTTATGGCTGTACTTAGTATTCTATTATTTCAGTCAAATATCCTATTATTTTGCAGACAGAATATAGATGCAATTATCATAAGTAGAACAGGGTCTATATTTCCATCTCACAATTCTTGAAAAAGGAAAGCTCAAGGCTGGATTTGGGGACCTTGGAAACATGCTGTTAGTCTCCTCAGAGTTAACTTCATGTTAGCAACACCTCTGGCTGTTCTAAACATTTTAAGAGAAAGAGAGATCATGAAAGAAAATGGTCATGTTCCTCGACTCCATAGTCCTGGGAATCAGTCAAAGAAATAATAATGTTCCAGCCAGAGTAATCAGAGCAGATATGGCTAATAGATTTCAACTTGAGTTGAAATAAATGATTGATAGGGGCTGCCGGGAACAGCTGTGTTGGAAAGGATTTTGAGGCCATATCTGGGTTCACAGGACAAAGTGTGATTAATGATGTCTGCCATGGTTGTGAGAGGAGGTAGTGGTGGTAGCCCTGCCAGGTATTTTTAATCCTTGCATAAGAATCTTCTGGTGAACAGACCTGTTGGTCCATGAGTTTGCCAGATTGCATTCGGGAGATTATAGCATAGTCTGACAGCATGGAGATGAGATGCTAATGCTATTTGGACAGGTTTTATTCAACTTGTAGCCAGAATGATTTTCTGATTAACCAGAGCCAGTAAGTTGGAAAATAAAGTATGTCATATCTGTACTCCCACTGCTTGGTTTAAACTTAAACACAGGACTGTAATGCATCCTGGTACAGACACAAATTGGATATTACACAGAAAATGGAATGTTTGGCTGTCCAAATTATCATTCTAATAAAATCTACTCTGTCCTAGAAGGTAGGAATGGTTCTTTTTTACCTGCTTTATTTTGCGCTTTGTCCTGTCAACATAAATATAAAAAGACAGTGCTATTCACCTAAATGGGAGAAGGACGTCGCAACCCACTCCCAAGGCAATCCCGAAACAATCTGCCATTGAAAACCCTATGAGGGTCGCTATGAGTCAGACACGACTTGACGGCACCTAACAACAACAACAATTCACCCATGGTACCTCTGCCAAAGCTAAAATATTGCTAATATTTTGGTGTGTAATGTTCAAAATCTTTTCCATGTATATGTGTGTTTGTTTAAACTGAGTTGGCTCATACCACTGCTGAAACAATTAGCCATTGAAAACCCTATGAATGACAGAGAAGCATTGTTAAACATAGTGCTGGAAAATGAACCCCCCAGCCTGGAAGGCATTTAAGAAACAACTGGGGAAGAGTTGCCTCCTCAAAGTAGAGTTGTCCTCAATGATTGGAATGGAGTAAAGCCCCTGGGACCTCCTTTTGCCTATGTGGCATGACTCAAAATTAGAAGAACTGTGGTTGTAACAATGGCTCAAACATAAAAAGATCATGTGCATGGCACAGTGTCAAGGAGTGTTTTGTTCTGTTGTACATAGGGTCACTATGATTTGGATCCAACTCAATAGCACACAACAACAACAAACACATTTAAGGGGGAAAAGTTGTCTGTTTCATTTTCAAATGATAGCCTAATAGTTAGTGATTCTACCTTCAAGGTTTCATTTTCCCCATAAATTGGTATGCTGGTGCCTTATTAAAACTAATAACCAGAGCAATAAGGGAAGCTACTTATGTGCATTAGAATGAAGAAAGAGCTAGAAGGCAAGATGGAAGACATATGTTGGCTCACATGATTTGCAGATTAAGTTTCCGAACACTAACCGCTGAAGTCAGTGGAATGAACAGTCACTATCAGTGGTAACCAAGTTTAGTTTCACACCTAGAAGACACTATTGAACACACACACTCTCTCCCATACCCTCAGGAGGCTAGAAAAAAATGTAATTTTTCAAATTTCATTTGTTTTCTAAAAACATATTAATACTAAAATCTTTTTCTAAAAATGACAAAGCATTTAAAGTAAAACAAACAAAACCAAAAACAACCAGAAAATTAGAAAGACATTGAAATTTATTCTGGAAATCTTTCACCTGCAGGTTTTTTGTGTGTGGGTGGGGAATAATTTCAGGAACAATTTGCTCTCCAGATGTACCACATTACTCAGATCATTTGCTTTTTGTCACCATACCTTGCTATGAACAAGAATAGAAAGTTATTTGATGGGCATGCATGCTGAGTACTGGGAAAACAGTAAGAGTCAGGTTATAATCTGGCTTTAGATTCTGCTATCCCAAATGGCTGGGCAGGGGAAGTCATCTGAACAGAGTGTTGGAGGTCCCATAATGGACAAATATGAAGGCAGGTAGGGATTTAAGATAATCGGGACCCCCTGTTTACTGACCCATGAAGTCCTATTCCTGTCTTTACACACAGCCAGGGAAGAGACATGACCACCTGCGAGCACCTCCTGCTTCTGAACAGATTGTGCCTGATAAGCTCTAGGGCCTGGTCTGTGTGTCTCCTCTCTCATTCCTGGAGGCAAAGGTGAAAAAGTCATCTGATCTAGGTGACACAGTAATGGAGCTCAGCAAGAAACTGGATATTTAGAACTGGCTATCAAAATATGTGAGCCAAGAAGTTTCAGCCTAGGACCAAGGGCTAGGGACAGAGACTAAGAAGGTCGTACGGGGAATTCTCTCTGTACCATAGTGCCCAAGAAGGGTTTTAAATTATATCCTGGATCAGAGGACCTAACTTGGTAAGCCTTGTGTCATTTAGAAAAGAATTTAGAAATCAGTGGGAATGCTATAAGTTTCTATCTGTGACTAAATCCTAGTGTTAAGGTAGCTCTAACCCCAACAATTACCTCTTCTTTCAATTATTGGCCCTACACTTGAAATTTTAAAATTCCTTATTATCAAACTATAAGTAAATTTGAGTCTTTTTTCAATAAACATGCACTATGCTATATAGGGTTTGGAATTATGGCACAGTGCCTGGCACATCATTTTACAAACATTTTCTAGTCTAATGTTCTTCAAAAGTAAAACTTTTTATGACTGTATAGTTTTCCACTAAATAGATATATCATATTAAATTGACCAATTTCCAAACTATTTCTGATTTTTTATTGTAATAAATTATATTGAACAACTGTATATACAAATATACATAAATAAATATATATTTCTGATTATCTTTAAATTAAAAATTAGGATTGGGCCAGCCTGGAGAATTTCATTCCAATCTTAATTTATTTTCAAAAATTGATATTGTATCATACACAGGGATTTCCACCTGAGTTTCTCACTTAGCATATTGTGGACATTATTTTGCATCATTAAATATTCATTGGAAACATGATGGGCTTTTTTAGTGGCCACAAGATAACTTATTTTTTGAATATCCCTTTTAAAAAGCCATTTTCTTATTATTGAATAATTCAGTTGTTTCTACTTTTTTGTTACAAATATTGCCAGTATGAATCCTCATATATATTTCATTTAATTAAGAAAACAGAATACAATAATGAATTCACACGTCCATCACTTGACCCCAATAATTATCAGCATATGGCCAAGTTTGTTTTGCCTGTAACCTCCAAATCTCTAAGCAGACAGCCAAGGATGTTTTGGTTTCATAAGTCGTCATAGGTAAATGATCATTTGAGGCAGATAATATTACACCTTCTTTATGTTGGACAAATGTGATGTTTCTAACTCAGTCATTTATGAGAAAAGTGTTATTCACAAGAAGTAGACAACAACATTGCTGAAAATGTGGAATTCAAGTAAACATATTATGCTTAATTTTGTTTTAGTAAATTTTAGGTTATGCCTGATTGTCTGAGAGCAAAACAATCATCATTGGATACTCTGGCCAGACTTTGAAATGGAAGAACTGCCCTTCCTTCATAACAGATGTCACCTTCTGAATCTGCATAAATGGTAAAGAGAAAAAGTGTCAAAAATACCTAGAAAATATATTTATTTTTTACATTGCACAAAATTTTCTATAACTTCATTTTATGCTCTTAGTGTTGGAAGTAGAAGGAGAGTAAAGTGGTGTTCACATGAGGAGAGAAATTGTTCAATGTGATCTTCCAGAAATGCAGTATTAAGCTTTTCAGAGCATGGTATGCTACAAAACCATCCACTTTGAGCCATGTGAGGGAGAGGAAAACTATAAACACATACATAAAATATGTAAGGGCTGGGATTTAGCTCAGTTGGTAGAGCACTGTGCTGCAGTCTCTGAGGTCCCTAGTTCAATTCCTAGCACTGCAAAAATGGGAGAAGGACCTGGCAATCCACTCCCAAGGCAATCCCGAAACAGTCAGCCATTGAAAACCCTATGAGGGTCACTATGAGTCGGATACCGACTCGACAGCACCTAACAACAACAACAACAACAGCAGCAGCAACAACAACAACAAAATATGTAAGTATATTATAGATCAGGTATATGTGCAGACACTCCTTCACATAATCCAGCTGAATTACTGCTGTATGGAAAAATAGCTCCTCCTTCGTCCACATAGTCCAGTTTCATTTTAGAAGTTCCATTCATAGCTTCTATTACCCAACAAATATGTATTGCTTCTTCTAAGATGCTATGCAATTTATTTTGAGTCCTTTTATTCACTGTAATATTGAAAAAAAAATATTTTTTCCAGCCATAGGCCAATTATTTCCTTAGCTCTGTTTCTTTCTTTCTCTTTCTTTCTTTCTTTCTTTCTTTCTTTCTTTCTTTCTTTCTTTCTTTCTTTCTCTCTCTCTCTCTCTCTCTCTCTCTCTCTCCCTCTTTCTTTTTCTTTCTTTCTCTCTCTCTCTTTCTTTCTTTCTTTTTCTTTCTCTCCCTCTCTCTTTCCCCTCCTCCTTTTCCTCCTCCTCCTCTTCTTTCTTCCTTATTCTTCTTTCTTCTTCCCAGTGCTGGGGATTGAACCTAGGGGCTAAGCTACCACCAGCCTTAGTTCTGTTTTTTAACCCATCCATGTCAGGATGGGAGGAAGACTCATGAACAACCTGCGTTATGCAGATGACACAATTCTGCTTGCTGAAAATGAAGAGGATTTAAAACATTTACTGATGAAGATCAAAGGTTATAGCCTTCAGTATGGATTGCAACTGAACATCAACAAAACAAAAATCGTTATAACTGGGTCAGCATGCAACTTCACAATAAATGGAGAAAAGATTGAGGTTGTCCATGATTTTGCTTTGCTTCGCTCTGCAATCAACACCCATGGAAGCAGCAGTCAAGAAATCAAAAGATGCATTGCTTTGGGAAAAGCTGTGGTAAACGATCTCTTTAGAGTATTAAAAAGTAAAGATGTCACATTGAAGAGGAAGGTGCGTCTGACACATGCCATAGTATTTTCAGTCGCACGATATGGTTGTGAAAGCTGGACATTGAACAAGGGAGACAGGTGGAGAATTGATGCTTTTGAATTATGGTGCTGGAGATGTCTATTGAATATGCCATGGACTGCCAAAAGAACCAACAGATATGTCCTAGAAGAAGTACAACCAGAGTGCTCCATGGAAGCAAGAATGGCCAGACTGTGTCTTACATATTTCAGGCATATAGTCAGGAGAGGTCAATCCCTAGAGATTTTTTTGGGATTGTTTGGGAGAGTGGTAGGTCAATGCAAAACAGAAAAACCCTCCACCAAATGGATTGACACTGTGTCTGCAACAATGGGCTTAAACATAAATAAGATCGTGTGCCTGGCACAGAATGGGGCAGTGTTTCGATCTGCTGTACATAGGGTCGCTATGAGTCGGACTTGACTCGACGGCACCTAACAACAACAACAACAATGTGCTTCCTCTTTTCTTCTCACATTAATGTAAGCACTTTAGCCTCCATTTGTATCAGGCTTGTGCTTCTTTTCATGCTTTCTTTGATAGCTTTTTGTTTTCTTATGTATTTCTCAAACTATTCTTTTGTTTTTCAACATTATTTTCCTGACTCTGCTTTATCTCCAAGCTGGCACCTAAGATTTGATTGGCTTTTACGTATCAACTTCTTTAACTTCTCTTACTTATTAAAACAAAACAAAACAAAAATACCACCCTCAACACCATGTATTCACACCTAAAATATTTGCCTTGCTTTTCTGCCAGTGGAATGTTAACCCAACTAAGGTGACATTATGTTATATCTCTTTTAAAAACAACCATAAGCTCTAACTAGGGAAGGTAACTTTTGATAAGATTTGCTTTGTAGTCTCAGTCACTTTGAAAGCAACTTTACATAGGAAATCATGGTTCAGGACTAATTTTAGAAGATGAGAGAGAATCAGATTTTCTCAAAAGAGAAAGAGTGATAGAGAAATGGCAGAGAGAGTTCTCCTCTAATTTGGGGAAGAGTTTGCCCCCGGGTACCCAGGTTGTAATTGCAGAGGCATTGCATGTCTGTATTTTCCTCTCAGTCTCTAAGATTTCTGAGGCGAATGAAAAAGGAATGAGCTCCAAAAAGAAAAGTGCTAGAATTTACAGAGAACTATTTTAATAGTAGGCTAGAAAAACAAGTAATATACATATTCCTTAATGAGAAATAACCAAAGATGTGTCAAGGGGAGTTTGTTGTTGTCCAGAAATTTGATGTTTGATTCTTGGCAAGATAAAGAGTAATTTCATTCTGTCTGAACTCAGATAAACCCAGGTTAAAACCAAGCAGCACTTGACAACAAAGATTATAAGAAAGGAGGACATGAGTGTATCAAATATCTGATGTTCCTTTTAGTCACATTTAATTATATGTCCTCTTTAAACAGAACAATTAGTAATATTAATAAAATGTCTAGACTTGTATATTTTGAAAAAGAGCTTTGCTTTCAGAAAGAAAGTAATAGACAAAAACATACTAATTTTTATTTCTCATTTAATAATGCCTGTGGGACAGCATTTCTGGAGGCAACAAAGCCATAACCACCCACACCAGTTTGCCAACAAATGCTGTTTGTAATTTAAATGTTTGTTGTCTATCCCACTAATGGAATAAAGAGTCCTTTAAGGATTGACCTTCAGAAACTCAAATTTATGAAATGTTAGCAAATGTTCAGTCAACTAAGACATTCATTTCTAAGTTGCCTTTCTCTTAACAAAGAATCATTAGCAAATATTTTAAATTACATTTGATCACTTACAATGTGCATAATCAATACAAGTACATACTACTTCAGAAATACTATCCAATGTATTTTTATTCATATATATATATGTGTGTATATATATGTGTGTGTGAATATATATATATATATTTTTTTTTTTTCTTCAGTTCTTGGGGTTGAACTGAGGGCCTCTCGCATGCTAGGCAAAGAGTCCACCACTGAGCCACATCCATAGTCCCTTTTTTATTTTTTATTTTGAGACAGGATCTCATTAAGTTGTGCAGGCTGCTTCTAGCCTTGAACTTGTGATCCTCTTGCCTCAGCTTCCTGAGGTGCTAGGGTTATAGGCATTTGCTACTGTGCCCAGCTCCTTATTGTATCAATGGCATTTATAGGTCAAAAAAAGAATACATTCTAGAATGAAGCAATTTTTACATACAAGAAAGTTTTCAAAGTCCAAAGAAAATAGTCTAAAAGCCAAAACCTTTTTGATTTTAACAGCCAGATTCTTAAGAGAGACTAGGTTTGGGGAGAGCTCCTGAAACTTGGCTTCATGTGTCAAGTTCTATACCCTAAATTGATATAGGTCTAGAGGATTTATACCATGAACTTTAAAGAAGTCTCTTGTCCAATATGGCCCCTGGATGGTAGAGTAGCAATGACTAAGGAAGATGTACAAGTTTTTAGGATTCTGCACACCATGGCAGAGGGTAAGGTAAGCAGCTCAGAAGAGAGCAAGAGAGTACAAACTAGCAGGCATGAGAAAAAAGAACAGAGATGATTTAGCTTGTGTGGATCAATAACTGTGGGCCATGTTTGGGCCATAGATATTAGCAATGGATACAGCAATGTCAAAGGTTGACATTTAAGATCTGGAGGAATGCTCTACTGGGACACTGGATGCTATTGGAAACGTTCCATGCCTGGACCATGCACCAGCATCCCTAGATCCTAGAATAACTCCACAGAAGGAAAGGTGGAGTGGAATGAGTAGACCCTGGATTTGAGTATGTTAAAATAGAGGAATTAAATTACATGGCCATTGGCACGATTCAATCTATTGGCAGAAATTTGTTTTGTGTTGTTGTTAGGTGCCTTCGAGTCGGTATCTGACTCATAACGACTCTCATAGGGTTTTCAATGGATGACTGTTTTGGGATTGCCTTGGGAGTGGATTGCCAGGCCTTTCTCCCATTTTTGCAGTGCTGGGAATTGAACTCAGGACCACAGAGACTGCAGCTCAGCGCTCTACCAACTGAGCTAAATCCCAGCCTTTAATGGCAGAAATGGGGACCAGATTATTTCAGTTAACAAGAAACAGTTTAGCTTTGCTCACCTGAGTTTTGTAACTATGAGAAGTTCAAAGATACAGAAAACCACAATTTCTTACCACAAAGAACTTACAACTTTCATGAGAAATTACTACTTAAAATTACTTTAAAGTAAAAGCCCAAGACTGCAATAAAAGGATATCAGAAACATATGTAAGTGAAGGTTATGCTTTTCATACCTGACCTTATTTGGCCTCCTTAGCATTTGGCATAGTCAATTCCTCTCTGCTCCTTAAAATGCTGGTTGACCTTGACTCTGATGACTAAGACCCTTTGGTTTCCTTCTTTTTCTCTGGATTTTCTTTCCACTTGAAGGATATTCTTCCTTTCTCCTGCAAGTTTGTGTGTCTTAAGGGAGGGGTCCCCAGCCTCCCAGCCATAGACTGGTAGGACTGGTAGGAACCAGGCCACATAGCAGGAGATGAGAGGTATGTGAGCCAGTGAACTTCATCTGTGTTAATCGTTGCTCCCCATTGTTTGCCTTACTGTCTGAGATCTGCCTCTGGTCTATGGAAAAAACTGTCTTCCATGAAACTGGGTCCTGGTGCCAAAAAGTTTGGGGACCAATGCTTTAGGGTTCTTGCCTAGGCTCTCTGCCTTTCCCACTCTAGACCCTGGGAATCTCATGCATACTCATGGCTTTCAATGTCTGTTGACCTCAAATCCAAGTCTCCATCCCAATTTTCTCCAGAACTCCAGACTCACATACCAAATAGTCTATAGGATAATTCTGCATTGATGACCCGCAGACGATCAAAATCAGTATTTCAATCTCATTTCACTGTTCAGTGCCTAGCACAAAATAGTGCTCAGATATGTGTTGTAGATATAATAATGCACTGTAATTTTCTCTTTTCTTGTCTATTTCTACCAAACCAAAGATCTTGCAAGCAAGGTGCCATGGTTTCAATATGGTTTGTCCCCACTGAAATTCATGTGGAAGTTTGTTCTCAAGGTGGCAGTACTGGGAGGTAGAGCCTCACGGGAGGTGTTAGGTGATAGTGGTGGAGCTCTCATGAATGATTAATGCTTTTCTCATGGGAATGGATTAGCTGTTCAGGAGTTATGTTCCCCTTTGCTCTCTCTCACAGGTGCCTACTGTCCCTTCCACTTTTTGCCATATGTTGACATAGCACAAGACTCTCATGGGGTGTTGCTGCCCAATCTTGGGCTTTCCAGCCTCCAGAATGGTAGGCCAAAATTAACTACTTTTATTTATAAAGAAAAATATGCAGTTTCAGTATTCTGTAATAACCACAGAAAATGGAATCTGCTGCTTCCCCAGCATCCGGCACAGTGTCTGTCACTCCCTATCTGTCTTAGTTAATGTCATGTTAACTAAGGAATATTCACTTAGGAAAGAATAGAGGTAGAGAATAGTTGCTTTGGAAATTAAAGGAGTAAGAGAGAACCTTGCATTAAGCAGTCAAGGAAAGAATTTATAGAGTGTCCTAATTGTTATTGTTGCATAACAAATCACCCCAAAACTTAGTGATTCAAAACAACCACTTATTTTGCTTGTGATTGGAATTGGGAATTCAGGAAGTCCTTGGTGGGGTGATCCTGGAAAGTTGGCTGGGGCTGCAGTCATCTGAAGGTTTGACTGGTCTCAAGGTGTCCTCCTCCTGGACTGGCAGTTATATAGAAGCTCAGCTGGGTTGTCCAGCTGACTGTGGTGTCTCAGCATGGTCTTTGGACTTCTTCTTTGGTGCCTTGCTTCCCTCAGAGAAAGCATCCAAGAAAAGCAGATGGACGCTACATAGTCATTCCTAGCAGAACTTGGAACTTAACACAGCAGCCCTTCTGCTACATTCTATTGGTTAAAATAAATACCTAAGGGCCACCCAGATTTAAGAAGAGGAGACCTATACTCCATCCCTCAGTGGGAAGAGTGTCAGAGAATTGGAGGGCATGTTTTAAAACTGCCATCCAGAGGACTGGATTTTGTTTACATTCTATCAGATGGATAAACTTTGAATAATTGTCAGATTTTATGGGTGGAAAGATTGGCTAAACAAAATTCTAGGTGCTTAAACACTTATGGGAGAGAAGCCTGAGTTGAGTCTGAGTCACAAACAATGAATAATCCAGTTTGGCAAGAGTGTAAGTTTTATGGTGGGAGGCCTGGGAAGCGATCCTGAAGATAGGGGCCTTACATGCTAAGCTTAGAACATGGGTCTTTCTTATTAGCTGTGCGTAGCCCTTGATGTGTAAGAAAACAACATGGTCAAAGCAGTATTTCTGAAAGATTAATCTGGCCCTCGTGTCCAGCAGAAACTGTATGGACTAGGTTATAAGCAAGGAACTCATTTTGAGAGTTATTATAGTAATATTAGAGGTGATGGTGCCGTGCCTGAGTCAGGGAAGCAGAATTTAACATGGAAAAGAAGAAATGATTAGGGGAGGTATGGTATATGAAGGTAAAAGTCAACAAGACTGGAGGACTGTCAGGTATAGAAGGAATCTTGCAAGCTAGAGAGTTATCTGCTTCCTGTGGGGGTATCACAATGTAGTTCTGTTTTCCTGTGCTGGTGGTGAACTGAAGGATTCTTCACCTCCTAGGGAGGTTGTTCCTGCTCCTGCCTTAGACATCTAATCCTACTTTAGACATCTAATTGAATAAGTACAAGTAATCTTCTTCCAAGCAACATAAAAGGTAAGATTATGGTTTGAAATTAAAACTATAGCACTTGGAAGAAGACATCAAGGGAAGCTGTTTTCAAAATTTCTCTCTTGTCTCTCTCCCCTGCCACCCGCTTAACAAATAGCATCTGTTGCATCCATACATATGATACCACTATAATTATAAGTTTATTTATATTTTTCTGTATAAAAAACACTGAAGAAAACAAAATACATCAATAACGTAAAGAATAACAACAACCAACAATTGCATTTCATAGTCTCTGGCACTTTCCCCAGTCAAGAAACTCTCTTGGCTTTCCTTCTTGGTAATCCATATTTCCATGGGTCTGAACAGGCTGAGCTAGGGAAATTGCTCACTGTTTTTATTTATGGTCTGTTCTGTGGCTTTGAAATTAAGTTGACATCCGGTGTTAGTAGATATTCATTACCTTTCTAAAATGCCATTTGGAAAACTGATTGCTTGGGGACTAGACGGCAAAGAAGGGGACATTTCACACTCAGATGGTTGACCCTGTTCATAAAATGCTACACTTAGAACTTCTCCTCTACAGGCATTTATGGTGCATACTACTTCTATCAGTGGGCCAGGATGACTCTCCTGGGCTTCTTTGCATCCTTCTATTTTAAAACAATCTTCATCTTCTTTCCAGAGTACAGCTTTTGTGTTCTGTAAAATATTATGCATGTTGACAGCCAGCCATAAATAATGAGCCATCTAAAGCAACATTTTAGCTAGCTAACACAATTTGAGAGGCTTCTGTATACTAGAATTTTCAAACAACAACAACAACAACAACAAAACACAACAAATGAAAAGAAGGGGAGAAACAACCCAGTGGAAATGAAAAAATGAGAGACAAGTTTTCCTTCATAAAGAATATCCCATGTATGAAGCTCAGAAATCACTCAGTCCTAGAAGTTGTGAGCCAAGTCTTCTCTGAGGTGCTTTTCTTTCCCCCAAAGAAGTCATAGCAGGAATATATATAGATCTGTAATGCCTTTCTGTTGGGGAAATGAAAGTACTTTCAAAACAATCTCATAACATTGTGATGGAGAAAATGATGGCAGGTTTTATATTACCCCCATCATACAGGTGATGGAGGCCCTGATAAATGGAGTCGGTGGCAAAGTCACAAATAGATGGTAGGGCTTCTGAGGTACAGCTAAGACTTGGGTAGTTAAATGAAAAATATGTTCTTGGTTTGCTCAGCCTTTTCTCATCTTTCAGAGAGAACCTTTCTCATCAGGTTTAACCCTTGCTCATTCCTGCACATATGTGCAGCCCCAACCCCACAAGAGATAGGGCTCCTGGCTCAATTTTTAATTTAATATTGTAAAATGGTATCATAAACAATAACTACAAACATTAAATATCAAAAACATTTGGGTGGACAAACTCACAAATGCAGAAAATAGAATGTTAGTTGCCAGGGGTTAGGGGAAGGGAAAAAGGAGTTGCTGTTCAGTGTATATAAAATTTCAGGTATGTAAGATGAAAAAACTGTAGGGAACTTCTATATAACATTGTGCCACACCTAACAACAACAACAACAAAGTAGTTAACAATAATATACTGCACATGTAAAATTTTGTTAGGAGACTAGATCTCATGTGCGGTTTCATATTTTGCTTTTAGCACATAAAAAAATCTTGAAGTACAAAGAAACTCTGGTAATCATATAAAGAGGCATGAAGAAGGATTTCAGAGACATACATTTTCTTGAAGAATAAAAGAAGATCAATAATCATAGGCCCCAGTAGCAGCTTCATGATCATAAACTGACTTACTATGATTTTGGGGAGTGCAGTGGTTCATTACTGTTTTGGGAGTGAATATACCCCTTTTGAAATCTGATCAAAGCTGTAGATGATCTCCCCAGAAAGATGCAGAACTATATCTACAGGGTCCCTTTTGCCAGTACCACCTCAATAGTTCCATGGATGCCTTGGTTAAAAATCCAATCTAGTAGGAAGAGCATGGGCTCAAGACAGAACTTTGATTAAATCCTAGCCCCACCTTACTGTGTGACTTTGAGAAAAACCACTTAATTTCTCAGCCCTAATTTCCTTATCTATAAAATGGGAATTATACCCTTGAATTGGGGTTATTGAGGAGATTAAATACATAATGCATACAAAGCATTTAGCTCAGTGTCTGGCATATAGATTGTGTTCAGTACATGATCATTCTTTTCCCTTATGAGATATTTATTGGAGCAATGGCTACTGTCTGGAGAAGCCATCCTAAAGCTGATACTCAGGCCCATGGGTATCTGATGGCTAAAGACATTATGCCAGGGGGCAGACAGGCACAATTAATCAAGGGCTGAAGCCTTTTAAAGCCATTCTGGCTTGGCTAGTTAGCCAAATCTTTTGATATGCCTTCTGCATTTTGATGGTTCCCATGGTGTGAGTCCCATCTTCCCAAGATAGAGTGCAAAACCCCCGCATTTCTCAGTTTCCTTTGCCTCCGGGGTGCAGTCATATGACATAGTTCTGCTAATCAGATGCACATACAGAGATGTGGATACAGAAGTGATTTATATGAGGAAGGAGGTGGGGTGCAGGGCATCCATTCTGCAGGCACAGATGGTGGGAAGAGGCAGCGTGGTTCTGGAATCATCAGGAGCAGCAGTTCTCTCTCTTGCCAGTCCTGCACTGAGGTTCTGAGGGTTGTTTCTGCAAGCTCACCTCAGAGTTTTTCTGTAGTTCTTCCAGAGACTCAGTGAGTGTTCTAATAATTTTAATAAATCATTTGCTACTTATTGCAGATAGATCCTGTGGTTTGGCAACTAAGAATCCTGACTTTCACATAGCTGAAATATCCCACCATTTCATTTCATCTTCCTGTCTGCCACAACAATGCCCTTGCATTAATTTTTCAACATGACTAAGTGTAACAAAGAGTCTAATATTCTTATATATGGGTGGAGTTTACATAAGAATGGGACTTTCCATAAATAAGGGCCTCAACCTCTTCCCGCTTTGACTAGGGTCTTGAGTGATCTCTTTGGCTGCCTTCAGGGAGGTTCTGGTAGTTTTAGTTTCAAGAGCTCTTTGAGTGTTTTTTTCCACTCTATTCCCATCACAAGCAAGCCATGCTTATAAGGCTGTATAAAGATGGCAAGTAGTGGGAGGAAACTTTTATGAGTATGACAGAACCACAGTGGTTTGATCTGAACATTTTTATGCAATTATTATTTTTATTCAACGGAGAGACGTCAGGAATGAGGCTACTTTTCTGTATAAACAGATTTTTTTCCTCCTAAAATATTTTGAGTTTGTTTCTTTAACCTATGAAATATATACAAACCTTAGATTGAGTTAACTACTTTTTTAAATAAAAATATACTTTTAATAAACCTGTTAGGCCAGGTGTGGTGGCACACACCTGTAATCCCAGTGACTTGGGAGGCAGAGGCAGGAGGATTGCAAGTTAGAGACCAGAATCATATCGTGTAATTTAGCAAGACCCTGTCTCAAAAAGTAAAAAATAGGCTGAGGGTACAGCTCAGTGGTACAGCACTTGCAAAGCATGCAAGCATGAGGCCCTGAGTTCAAACCCCAGTACCTTAAAAATAAATAAAATAAAATAAATAAATAAATAAATAAATAATACATATAAATAAAGCTGTTAGAAGTCACACAGTAGCAATAGAGTCATAAATTCACTCAGTAAATATTTATTATACATTATTGTATGCCAGACATTGTACTAGGGATCAGCACACATGAGATGATAGGTAAGTAGGATCTAGTATGCTCCAGCCCTCAAGATTCCCATAACTCAGTAGGAAGACAGACAATTCCAATATAGTACAATGCTAGGATCTGTTTCTGCCAGAGTTGAAAAACTTTTTTTTTTCCTGCCAATACACTCTTTTTCTTAATATTTTAACTTCCAGCAAGAAGGACCTATTCTCATATCTGGTTACTGTTCCCTAACATTTGGTGGGCTCTGCATTCTGATTGAGATCAGGAATTAATCTTTAAGTTTGGTATCACTAACAACTTTTGAGTTGCATTCAGGTATCTAATTACAGTATACTGGTGACCACTGGATTCAAGTCAGCACACCTATATTCGAGTTCCTTGCTAACAAGTAACAGATGACGTCAGCTAATTCAAGCAGATGGAAGTGTTCATTCGTAGCTCAGAGAATCAAAGGAAAAGCTGGAAAAGTAAGTCTTGGAAAAATACTGGAACCACAGCAATTTTGCATGTCGTTAGTAGGAGCTAATTGGTAGTCTTGTTTAGACAACACTGTCCTTGTATTGTTATTTTCAAGATTCAAAGTCCAAGGATAGCCCACTCCTAGACTAACAAGGTCATGGCTGCTCAATAGGAAATAGAGAATTCCTTAAGAATAAATTGGGATACTCCTACCAAAACAAGGTTGACTGGCTATAGGATAGCCTAGTTCCAAAGATGTCTACTATAATGTTGACACTCCATGTGTGGGGTTTCCATGACACTCATCATGGACATTTTCTTGGATGGATTTTAGGTAGTAGCATTAATGTTGCTACTTATAGTAGTATTCCTGGCCCAAGCTAGGCCACTTGATTTGGGCAAGATAGAAAAACATTATTTTCCTTGGCAAGAAGAAATGAAGAATAGAGTAGATGGATAATTGAGGGCTAGTAGTTGTCAACTTTGGCTACCATTAGAAACATGTAGGGACTTTTGTCTTTTTTTTTCTTGATACTTGGGAGTTGAACCCTGGACCTCACACATACTTTGCAAGTGCTCTACCACTGGCCTGCAGTCTCAGCCACTTTTTAATGTATTTTTTTTTTTTATCTTGTTAACTTACCACAGGCTGCCTCTGGCCTTGAACATGTGATCCTTCTTCCTCCACCTCCCTCATCACTGGGATTACACGTGTGGGCCACCACACCAGAAAACTATTGTCTTTTAATTATGTATTTTGAAGTAATTTTAGACTTACAGAAAAGTTGTTACAAAAAAGTACAAAGATTTTCCCTAATATCCCTAACTTTGCTTCTCCTAATAATAACACAAGTATAACTATACTTATAAAGAACATTCAATTAACATCTGCACAATATTATTAACTGAGGTACAGATCTCTTTCAAATTTCACTAACTTTTGCATTAACGTCCTTTAATTTATGTATTATTGGTCCAGAATTCTATCCAGGATCCCACATTGTATTGTGTTATTTCTTCCTAGTTTCTGTCACAGCTCCTCACACTTTCCTAATCATTCATGACCTGGATATGTTTGGAGAGTACTGTCCAGTAATTCTCTATAATGCTCTTCAATTTAGTTTGTAATATTTTCTTATGATTAAGTGATGTTACTCATTTTTGTTATGAAAACCACAAAAATGCTGCTGTATATATTTGTAATGGGTTCAGGATGCTGAGATGTTTTATTCCTAGAGATGTTTATATGGTTAAGTTGGTGTCTGTTGGGATTCTCCACTGTAAAGTCACTATCTTTCATTTTGTATTAGTATCTTGGGGAAGTACTTTGAGTCTATGCAAATCCTTTTTCCCTTAAACTTTCGCCTTATTACTTTAGCACACACTTTTGAGCTTTGCCAGCCCCACACAATTAATGTGGTGTTCTCTCCCTAATTGTGACTCTATTATTTTTGTTCCCTACTTTTATTAATTGGAATTCTATTGTGAGGAAGAGCTGAGTTTGTTCATCCAGTTATTTTTCATTTCATTATTTATTCATGAGTTTGGACTTCTGGGTATTTAATTTATCCTATGACTTAAAATCCATCACCACCATCATAGTTTATTGCTCAAATTGTTCCAGCTTTGGCCACTGAGAGCTCCTTTAGGCTGGCACCTCCTCTGTTCCGACAAGGTCCCACCTATCTTTGAGCACTTTAACTTGTAGCACCAGGAATTCCAGGCTCATCTTATATTTTCCCTGCCTCCATCCTAAAACTAACAACATCCTACCCAGAGAACTTGACAAATCCTGGTGTCACACCCCACCTCCAACCAACCCAATCAGGTCTTGGATGTGGGGTGCAGGCACTAGGATTTTGTAAAGCTCCTAAGGCGATTCCAATTTGACGCTGAAGTTGAGAACCAGTAGACAAGGGTTGTTGTTGTTGTTGTTGTTAGGTGCTGTCGAGTCGGTATCCGCCTCATAGTGACCCTCATAGGGTTTTCAATGGCTGAGTGCTTTGGGATTGCCTTGGGAGTGGATTGCCAGGCCCTTCTCCCATTTTTGTGGTGCTGGGAATTGAACTTGGGACCTCAGAGACTGCAGCACAGCGCTCTACCCACTGAGCTAAATCCCAGCCTGTAGACAAGGGTAGTGGTTTCTAATTTTCTTGTGCTATGAACCCCCTAGTGGGGCTGGGATTTAGCTCAGTTGGTAGAGCGCTGTGCTGCAGTCTCTGAGGTCCCAAGTTCAATTCCCAGCACTGCAAAAATGGGAGAAGGACCTGGCAATCCACTCCCAAGGCAATCCCCAAATAGTCAGCCATTGAAGACCCTATGAGGGTCACTATGAGTCAGATACCAACTCGAAGGCACCTAACAACAGCAACATGAACCTGCTAGGGATCTTGTTAAAGTTCTGGTTCAATAGTCCACAACAGGAATCCAGATTCTGCATTTCTAACAAGCTTCCATGTTTGCCTGTTGAAAGACCACACACTCTAAGAAGAAAGAGGCTAGAAAACCCAATTTCCTCAATAACAGAAAGGCTTAAAAATTACCTCTAGAGTTGCAAAGTGGCTTGTGGCTGGGGAAAGGGTCACTGTTGTGTTACTGGTCAGAATCATCTCATCATTTTATTTTTTAATTAGTTGGAGTTACTGATGGAAGAACGTCCTTGCCATGCAGTGTAGACAAACTCAAGGAGATTGCTTAAAAAACTTGAAGTGGGGAATGGAAGTGTTTGACTCTGAAAGCAGACCTGTGCAATGAATAAAAACAAGCAAATGTGTTTGCTTGTCTTCTATTTCTTCAACAGGCAAAGAGTACTGAATAAATCTTTTTGAAAAATGATGAGTGTTAAAAAAAGAATATTTCATGCTGGAAGCATAACAAAAATTCCCAGATGTGAATATCCATCTTGGAAAGACAAATGCAAAAGACTGGAGTCTTGCGTGGGAAGTAGGTCACCATTTTGAATTTTATTTGAACAGAATCCTCAGGGGAATGTTTTTCTTTTCTGTGTGTGTATTAGCTCAGTTTTTTCCAGCTGTTTTTAGAACATGCGTATTCCCGTCCAGCTGCTAAGCTGCCTTTGTCTCTTCAAAGTGGTTGATTTCCAGGAGAATAAGAAGAGATCTGAAGAAACTCAAATTGCAGTTGGTCAATTTTATTCTAACCACTTTATTCTAATAAAATATTCTAATAAAACCAATTTTATTCTAACCACTACAGAACCATACATATTTGTCCCATAAAATGCCTCTTTGATCTCCAAATTAAGATCGTCTCCAGCAATCCTCAAGCTTTGGGATACTCAATATTCACTTGTTGTTGTTGTTGTTAGGTGCCATCAAGTCGTGTCCGATTCACAGTGACCCTCATAGGGTTTTCAATGGCAGATTGTTTCTGGATTGTCTTGGGAGTGGGTTGCCACACCCTTCTCCCATTTTTGCGGTGCTGGGAATCAAACTCAGGACCTCAGAGACTGCAGAGCAGCGCTCTACCAACTGAGCTAAATCCCAGCCCCCAATATTCACTTAGGTGGTACTAAAAAAATATAGATTACAAGACCTTTGGGTATAGCCAAGGAACAAGCATCCCCATTCCCCCAGTGACTTGATGTAAATGCTCCATGTACATGGTGTTGAGAACCATTGATCCAAGAGGTCACATCATGGACACTCCTTTTGTTCCATCAAAGGCTTATTTTAATTTGTTAACAAAGCTGTTTCCTATCTTTCTCAACCTCTAGGTCAAAAAATCCAATAGTAGCAATTTGTTTTATTATCCCTCCTTGTATTATCTTCCTTCCTCTGTCCTTTTCTACTATCATTTACAAATTCTTCTACTTGCATTCTGGAATCTTGAACTGTAACCCTTCATTCCCTAGAGCCTCAGACAAAAGCAAAAGCTGGCAAGGAGTTAAGGGCTTTTTCTCCTGGCTGGCTGGACAGAAATTGCCATGGTCTGTGTGATGCTACCTTTTCAGGTATACGTCAGAAACCCAATCTTTTGGTCAATGTTTATTTTGTCTCAAAGTTGTACTTCTTTATTTATGATGGAGTAGGAAAACCCATCATTAATAACAATGAGAAAAATAATCTATCAAAGGTGGAGGACATTGCCATCTCTATAGTCCAAAGATAATTTGATATTTAATATTTTTGAGTGCATTAAATAGTTAGGAACCCATTAACTTGAGATTTTACAATGATGTTTATTCTGAGTTTATGATCTCATTTCATGTAAGAAAGAAGAAAAATTGATTTCTATTAAGTCCTAAATCTGATGCTTGGAAGAAAGGTCACAACTTTGGAAGTAGATGAAGGGTATGATGACTTAATGAGGAAATATCCTCCATCTGACAGAGCTGACATTCACACCTGGCCCCACCCATACTACAAAAACTGGAGAAGATCATACAGACTCCCAGAGGTGATGTCACCATCACTTAGGAGAACAGCACAGGAACCTGAGGCAAGAGTTCAGTCACAGAACACAATGAACAGTTACAGGGTGCACAGCATGCCTGTCCTTGAACTAAATGCCTGGGAGCATATCCAGGAAAATGTACAGAGTCTGATTACTTCTCCCTGACCTGTCCCTTCTAGTCTGTAGGCTTTTCTGATTCTTCATGTGAAGCTACACTATTGGCTCCTAGAAGTTATAACTATGTCTTTTTAATTTTTCTAGCTTCTTCCCACAGGGACAATGCAGGAAAAAACACTATGTTTCACACTTATTTCTGGTCCCAGTGTTGGCTGGGGACATTTATGAGGGATACTTTTCTGGACACTGAGGAAGGTATTTATAACCTAATTAATAAGACAGGAAAGTTGAACTGCAGGATTTAGATAAATCCAAACTGATTTTGGCCCAGTGGTTTGGCCATATCCCAGAATTTGTCTATGGGTCTAATTGAGATGATTTTAGGAAACTGTTGCAACCTTCTGATCACCAATTACTTATACAATCATCCCTTGAGTTTGTCCAGTTCTGATCTGGAAACTTTTAGGCTGAACTATAGTCACATTTCCCCCACAGGCAGATGTAGCAATGATCAAGTAGATTTTGAAATGCCAAATTTTAAAGTAGAGTATGAGATCTACTTAGTGAATCACAATTAGCATGATTTTTTTTTCAGTACTGAGGGTTGAACCCAGGGCCATGTGCTTGCATGCTTTGCAAGTGCTGTACCACTGAGCTATACCCCAAGCCTATTTTTTAATTTTTACTTTTTGAGACAGGGTCTTGCTACATTACACAGACTGCCTCTGGTCTCAAACTTGTAATCCTCCTGCCTCCACCTCCCAAGTCACTGGGATTACAGGCGCGTGCCACCAAGCCTGGTTCAGCATGATTATTTTCAACAAAATATAATAATTGTTTAAAGGAAGTGCAAGTATTTGATGAAATTTTATTTGTATTTGTATGTATGTTTATATGTGTGTCATGAGTTGCAATGTAAAACATTTTTATTTGGGGTTAAAGTTTAGAAAGTTCAAGAAATGCTATTTAATATTTTTATCTGTAAAGATTAAGAGTATGAATGCTGTTCAAGTTTGAATCTTGGCCCTAACACCTGCTGGCTGTGTAATTTTGCGTAAATTATTTCTTTGAGTTACAGTTTTCATATAGTTCACAAATGTGATGTGAGAATTATAATATAGTAGCTACCTCATTTTGTCAAAATAAGGATTAAGTAGATTAGTATTTGTAAAGTATTTAACAATCAACCATTGAAAACCCAATGAGGGTCTCTATGAGTTGGACCCAACTCAATGGCCCCTAAGAACAACAAAGTGTTCAAAACCTTGCCTGGCACATATAAAGTGCTTATGTTTGTATATGTGTGTTGGGGTGGGGGGAACTCAAACAACTGTGTCCTAAGTATATTTTTGCATACATTGAATCAAGACAACAAAGTTCCTTCCCTATGGATGTTTATAATCTAGCATATGCATATGTGATACATGACTTAAACTTTGTTCTGAGTGGCATTGCACTGGGATGGTTAAGAGCCTTAGAAGCAGACCATTGGGTTCAAACCACAGCTCCACCACTTACTTGCTGTGTGAACTTTGGCAAGTTATTTGATTTTGCAGATTCTCAGTCTCTTCATCTACAAAATGAAACGAACAGAATCTATCCAATAATTGTTGCCAGGGTTGAGTGAGACCAACCCTATTACCATTCTTCCTGTTATGAATTCAGACCACATCCTTGCAGCATCCTTTCCCGTGTACTGAAAGGCAATCCCTCCTCTTCTTTTATGTGAATGGCTTACTTAAATCATCATTTCAGTTCACTGTGCCGAATCAACCACATAGGGGCTCAGATAAAGACCAATCCTCTGAGGAGAAAAGTCATTGTGAGGCCCAGGGGTGGATTCAGACCGCCCCACTGCACTGTCTTCAGCCTTGCTCTCAGGACTTGGCTAACTCACTAGAATCGCCCTTTTGCCTCAGCGGGTCTTCACATCCCTGTGGATAATTCTGAAGTGTCACAATGCACACCTGACAGCCAGAATCTATTTTGCAGTACAGCTGTCTACGGCAAGAGGGTCTTATCCTCTTGCCTTCCTCTTCATCTGCAGGGAGGGAACCGATCAGGCCAAAGCTTGCTGTCCAATATGATGAAGCACTTTGTCTGATGTATCACTTGTAAATACTGTTGTAGCATAAAAAGGCTTATTAGCTGAAGGGGCTTTCAACTTGAGTCTTTCAGTTCTTAAGGACCTTTGGCAAAGCTGTTCTGACAAAGAGAGAGCTAAGACATTAGAGGACTCCTGAGCGTGAGTACCTCCGACAGTTTTTTTTTTTTTTTTGTAATTCTCCCCCTTCTCCCACCACACATTGTCTCCTGTAGCACTTATCACAGCTTTTTAAAATGAATAATGGAGCCACATTATGCAGTATCAATTTCTCACTTGACCAGAAACTCCTCAAGGGCAGGAGACTTGCCTTATTCATCTTTGTATCCCCTGGAAGCATCTGGCACACATCTCAATCAACGTCTGGGGAATGGAAACTGGTTGAATTTATATCTCAGGTCACCGTGCCCAAGCTCAGAATAGTACTAGAGCATAAGGCAAGTGAAGAATCATTTATTTCCTGCTTCTGGGCTTCAAGCAGATTCAAGTCGCCCCAAAGGCTGCATTCTCCAGCCCCAGGGAGGACCTCTAGGTGATTCTATTGATGACTTTGGTGAGATGGCTTTCTCCTAGTTTCCACAGGCGAGGAAAATGAAGCTACAGGTTCTGTAATCTTACTGGTTTTCATTCTTGGGATTGTCATCGTTGTTAGACGCCTAGGAGAAAGTAAATCAGAAATGTGCCCTCTCTTCACCCTCTGCTTAGCTGATGTAGAGACAGACAATAGTTAGGGCTCTTCTAATTTAGTTTGGTCCTAATTAAATGCAGGGCTATAATTTGTTATTTTCCTGCCTTTCAAAAGGCACAAACCTTTGCCTTAACTTTTTAGTTTGCTACAGAAATAAAGACACAAAATAATCTTTTGAAAACCCTCCATGTATCAAAGTCAAGCCCTCTGTTGATACTTTATATACGGTTGCTCTAATCTTGTCCACAGCCAGACAAGACCGGTCTTAACTCCTCCATTTACCGTTATGGAAACTGAAAACCAAGGAGTTTAAATAGAAAATAAGGACTGGAGGAGCTCAGCTCAGTCTGACCCACTCTCTATACCATGAACTTTCCCTTCAGCAGGCTGGTGGGTGCGTGTGCGCGCGCAGGACTGTGGATGTGTTTCCCTTTTCCCTTATAAAGCCCTCCTTCTTTCTGGTCAGTTTCCTCGATTCCACTTTTCCGAGACAAAGTCCAGTTCTCCAAGGTCTCACTCCCCCCACCACCCCCAGCCATTTCCCTCCGGTGTCCCAAGGTTGGCCAGCAGCTCCTCCGCGTAGGTCCGAGTCCTGGGCCTGGGCTTCCACTCCAAGCTCTCCTTCCACTCTCCAGGGACCTGCGCCCCGCCCCTGTTCCCTGCTACCTAGCGCTCCTGCGGGACCCGGTGGCCCGCGCCTCGGCCCCGCCTCTCCTACCTGACGCCCGCGCGGCCCCGGGCGCCGGAGCCCCCGCCCACCGGCGCGCCTGCTCTGCCATTGGCTGCCCGCGCTGCCTGTATCCGCCGCTCCGTCCCGAAGGCCGGTTTTGCCGGAGAAGCCGCAGTCCCGGCGGCTCGGGCTCAGCGCCGGATCCCCGCGAGCGCCGGTCGCGGCCACGCGTCCACATGTCCCCGTGCGCGGGAGACCTGAGCGGCCGCCCGGCCTGCGCGGCTGCTAACTTGGCGGCGGCGCCCCGCGGCCCCGCGGCGGGGATGTAGTGGCCCGCGGGGCTCCCGCAGCCCGGGAGCGGCCGTGAGAGCCGCGGAGCCGAGCCGCCCTCGGGCGCCTCGGAGGCGCTGAGTGCGCGCCGCGCCCCGCCGTCCCCGGGGCCGCACTTTGGGCGGGAGAGGGACATGGAGGAGAAAGTTTCGGAGGCACCAGAGCCGGCGCCCCGCGGGGCTAGCGGCCAAGGCGGCCGGACTCTCGCTCCCGCCGCGGCCGCCGTGTCGTCGCCCGGCGCCTCCTCGGCCGAGTCCTCCTCGGGCTCAGAAACTCTGTCGGAGGAAGGGGAGCCCGGCGGCTTTTCCCGCAGGTCGCAGCTGCCGCCACCGCCGGGCGGCGCCCTCGGTGCCCGGCTGCCCGCCGCGTGGGCTCCCGCGCGCGCGGTGCTGGAGCGCTGGGTCCCCGCACTGCCGCTGCAGCCTCCCGCAGGAGCCGCGCCGCCAGCGCCCCGGGGCAGCAGCGCGTCCCAGGAGGAGCAGGAGGAGGAGGTGGGCCCCGCCTTCTCCCTTCTCGCGCAGTCAGCGTCCCAGGCTGCCGGGCGACCCCTGACTTCCTATCCTGTGCGCGCGGTGGGCCGGGGAGCGCCGTGGTTTGGCAAGGGGAGGGACCTCCGGCGTTCTGCCCCGAGCGCAGGGTAGTGACAGTTAGGAGCCTCCCTCTGTGTCTTTCACTTTTTCGTGACTGTTATCTCTGTGTGCGTGTCTCGGGATGGTGCGCTTTTAAAAATGTCAAAGCGGCAAACTAGTAAATGTGTGTATTTGCTTGAGTCGTTGGGAGTGGATGCGATCTGGACGTCTGGCTTGTGCCCACAACAAAGATCTGATTTTCTTAAGTAGGTGTTGCTGCCACCAAAGCACTTGGGTGGAAGGGAAGCGGTAGGGCGTGGGGCGCAGATGGAGCGGGAGCCGTGGAGTTGCACGTGGGGTCTTTGAGGCGCCCGCCTCTCTGGGTCCACCCGCAGGTAGTTTTGGCGGGTTGCTGCAGCACCCATCCTCCAGGAGAGAGGACCCACCGCGCTTGGCCAGCGACAAAAGCGTGTGCGCCTGCAGTTCCCATTCGGACTGGTTGCACGGTGCCCAGATGAGTGCTGTCACCCATCTGAGTAGGAGCAGTCCCATCTTGTTCAGAGGACTTTGTCAGTCTTAGTTTCCTGGAAGGCTGTTCGTTCGGAACTTGTGAGCTTTAGTGTCCTGGCCACTGCCTCTCTGCCCCCCATCATTTTTTCTCTTCTGCTTTGGAGGACAGTGAAGGAAGCCAAAGTCTTCATGTTTTTAAGATTGTTTGCTTTGGATGTTTCTTGTGGGGAAGTCATGTTGATCAGGCAGGGCCCATAAATAAAACATTATCTTAACATAGCCTAGTTGTGAAATTAATTCCTCAGTGCTGGAATGGTATTTTTCTCATCTCTGACAGGGTTAGCTTCAGTAAATAATTGCCTTCATTTCTAGAAGAAGCAAGCCAAGGCTGGGGCAAAATCTGGCCCAAGGTAGGAGCAGTAGCAAGTCCTGGCATGGCAGAGATGGAAGGAACCTTAGATGGTGGTTGGCCAAGCCACTGGCTGTAACCATGACCTATTCGTGAATGCCCTTGGGGATAGCAAGGCTCCCAGACAGGTGTCTGGAGACCTGCTTTCTAGAACTGTCTCTGTTCATGAGTTATGAGACCATGGATATATGTTTCATTCCGTTAAGGGTTAGTTGTATAATCTAAAGCGAGCAATTTCAAGGTAAAGTTCATTTCCACACTTATACTCTTGTTTCTGATCAGGAATTTTGGATGGATCCAAAGTTCCATGTTGATCCTAGTAGCAGGATGCCAGGAGGTTGTTGAGTGCCACAGCCACAGCAGAGCTTCATCCTGGTGGAGAGATGACCAGACCCTGTGGCAGCATTCCTCACTGGTTACATCTCCCTTTGAAAATAACAGGCATGTGTCAGGTGTTCACCCTGTGACTTCTACCTCAACTTTTGGAGATGAGCACACTGCCACTTGGATGTGGGAGTGTACCCTAACTTAATGATTTACCACTAGTTTCCAACTTAGAATTGTTACTGGTAGAGAATATCTTCCAGTTAGTTGTCTTGTGTTTTCTGTGTAGTCAGGAAGAGTATGCCATGGTAAGTGATGTGGTCTTACAGATGTGGGGTAGAAGTGGTAACTTCTTGATTTGATCCTGCTTTTGAAGCTGATTTATTGCCTCTCCTCAGAGTGACAGTGTTTTGCTTTCTCCAAAGTGCATATAATGACCGCTTATTTCTCCAGCAACACAGTGAAGATTGGTTCATTGGAACACATTTTGTGTTTCGAAGTTGAATAACTAAATAGCATTGGTAGCTATTTGTGAAATCTCAGAATTGGATGTAAACAGATACAATATTGGGTTGGGGGTTAGCTCAGTTGGTAGAGTGCTGCTCTGTATTCTCTGAGGCCCTGAGTTCAATTCCTAGCACCACAAAAACAGAGGAAGACCTGGCAACCCACTCATGAAGAAACTTCAAAACAATCAGCCATTGAAAACCTCATGAATAGCGGAGAAGCACTGACATAGTGCTAAGCATGGCAGTGTCAGAGAGTGTTTCATTTTGTTTTACATAGGGTCGCTATGAGTTGGACCCAACTTGACAGCATGTAATAACAACAGATATAGTATTGCAGTTCATTGTGTAAGAGAACCTGTATCAGGGGATGCTGGAAATTGCCCATGAGTGAAATCTGGTTTGCCTGAGAATTTTGAAGCAAAATGAAAGCCATGTTTTTTTTTTTTTTTCCTTCCCCCTCCTGAGCAGTAGAGAAGTGATAATCTTGGTGAGGGCAGTGGAAGTTCACTATGCATTTTCTGGTTCTTATACTGGTGATAGGGCTGGGATTTAGCTCAGTTGGTAGGGCACTGTGCTGCCATCGCTGAGGTCCTGAGTTCAATTCCCAGCACCGCAAAAATGAGAGAAGGACCTGGCAACCCACTCCCAAGGCAATTCCAAAACAGTCAGCCATTGAAAACCCTATGAGGGTCGCTATGAGGTGGATACTGACGCGATGGCACTTAACAACAACAACAACATACTGGTGATAGAGCACCACTCTGCAGTCTCTGAAGTCCCCAGTTTGATTCTCAGCACCACAAAAATGGGAGAAGGTCACGGCAGTCCACTCCCTGGGCAATCCCAAAACAATCAGCCATTGAAAACCCTATGAGGTCACTGTGAGTAGGATATGGCTCACAGCACCTAACAACAACAACAACAACAACAACATGGGGCTGGGATTTAGCTCAGTTGATAGAGTGCTGCTCTTCAGTCTCTGAGGTCTCCGAGTTCAGTTCTCAGCACTGCCAAAATGGGAGAAGGACTTGGCAATCCACTCCTGAGGCAATCCTGAAACAGTCAGCCATTGAAAACCCTATGAAGGTTGCTATGAGTCGTACTCGACTGGATGGCACCTAACAACAACAACAACAACAACAATACTTGTGATGAAATGGTGCTGTGGGTCTTAACCTTTGGTAGAATTGAGAGGCTCTTTGAAAAGTTGATAACTCTCTTGCCCAGCTCCTTAGAAAATAAGCAAAATTTTAATTAGCACTCCAGAGGGTTCAGGAGTGCTAGGTTACACTAACTCATTTTATTTTATTTATTAATTTAATTTTTTGCAGTATAAGGGGCTGAACCCAGAGCTTTAAGCATATTTCACAAACACTCTACCACTGAGCTTCGCTCCTGCCCTTTTTAATTTTTTTTTCTTTGAGAGAGGGTCTGGCTAAACTGCTTAGGTGTCCTCTGGCCTTGAACTTGCCATCCTCCTGCCTCTGTTTCCTGAGTCACTAGGATTACAGGTGTGCACCACTGTGCCCAGCTACACTAATTCATATTAGTGGAAAGAACTAGATTTGACTTTTAGCTCTGCTACCTTGACTAGGTGTATGCTTATGGCCATTCAACTTCTGTAAGCCTCAGTTTTTTTTAACCTCTTAAGTGGGAATAATGGCAATAGTGTTATTAAGACATTTTGTACATTCTATCTAATTTAATCCTAGCGTACTGGCTCTTATAGAGCATTGAGTCCCAAGTAAATATTAATAAATATTAATTTTTCAAGTTCATTTCTGATAAAATTTTGTGAAATTAAAGTACAAAGTTAGGCTGGCCTGTTATTTTATTAGCACATAATAATGTGCTATGTACTTTCAGAGAAGCTGAAAGTCTATTCATTTTCTTTCAATTTTATTAGTATAAGCTGGGAAACAGTTTTTATTTCTCATATTTCTTTATGATAAGGCACTGTGAGTAAAGTGTTAGTTATACTGTTGTAAAGCACTGAGCATAAAACATTAAAAAACAAGTGCAACTCATAAAATGGGAAGGAGTTCATTTAGATTTTAAAATTATTATATCTGTCTTGGGAGATTCATTATTTTCTAAATTTTTTAGTAGCAACTTATTGCATTAATTTTTAAAAATCAGCAAAATTCAAGTATTATTGCAGTGCTGATTTTTTAACCTTGTTAAAGCTGTTTTGAGTACATCTGGTAAGGTCACAGTGTTTGAGCTACTATTTTATCTTGCTGTCAATATTTGTATAAACTTGCAAAGTCTCATACACTTTAAGTCAGCCCTGTAGGCTTTTGTTGTCACAGCCTGCTGTAGTTCAATGTAGTAGTGACGGGAGTTTTTAAAAAATTTAATTTTTGGTAGAGTCAGGATTGAATCTAAGACCTTACCCATGCCAGGCAAGTGCTCTATGACTCAGCTACATGCCCAGTCTTTTTTATACTTAAACACAGGAGAGTTAGAGGATGGGTGACTTTTTTATTTTAAGAAGAAGAAGAAACAACCCCCACCCAAATCTTGCATCTGCCTTCTTCTCTGTCCCCAAGCATGTCGATATGGGTGCACATGTGTTGAGGGACAGCATACTGCATTTCTAATAGTTAAAACAACGTAGATTGAAGGATTGTTCCCTGAAAACATTTCTGAGATTTGCCTTTAGGCATTCTGTCTTATTCCTTCCCCAAAGCACTTTGTGATGGCTCCAATAAAGTACTTAGGTACTGTTTGGTAACTGTTGACGGTAAACTCACTGAGAGCAGGAATTTTGTCTCTGTTTGCCTAGCACCTGCCTCTCATATATTAGCAGGAGCATAGTCAATAAATATATATTGAGTGAATTAGAAAAAAATTGGCATCTCTGAAAATAGGTGCCTACTTGAAGGGTGACTGTGTGTATACATTTATCTCATCTACTGTGAATTCTGATGTTTAAATCTGGACTTCTCTCATAGAAAAACAAAACAAAACAAAAAATCTTGTGGCTCACAGAAGAGATGGTCTGAATAGTTTTTCTTGGTAAATTTGAACAAAGTCAAATCACTGATGATCCACTCAGAATGCCTTTGAGTGGACTGGTGTGTTAATTGTTCTTGAGCCTGCTTTTCACTGTGTGTGTCAAAACTTGAAACTTTTAGTTAAAAGGCTTTCCCACTCACTGTATACAACCTGTTTATACTATGCTGCACTGAGGGACTTACTTTACTGGCAAAAGTTGGGAATAGTTCCCTTATTAATAGGCACAATTAAAGAATGTCTTTGAACTGTTACATTAAATGGTGTGTAAATAGGATGACTATTTTTAATATCATTTTGGGGATGTTTGTGTTTGGGGGTTCCCCACATGGTAGGAAGGCACTGGATGAATTTCTGGTTTTTATTGGTTAGAAGAATAAATAGGAAAATGCATCTATGAATTTAGCTAAGTTTTTCATTGAATTTATATTTTATTAATCACAGCAGCTACATAATTGGAAAAGAGAAGTGCATGAATCTTGATTTATTTATTATTTAGACTGCTTTTTGACTCACTTCAGGAAGAGCCATGAGATCAGAAAATCAGTCTACCAGTGCGTCTGTAGTCTAACACAGAGGGATCGTCCTGGGCACACAGAGGGGTTTGACTCATGGGCTTTCTTGTCTACTGGGGGAGCTGGATACTAAGCACATGATTATTAATTAGGTTCATGGGCAGCAATTGGGGAGCAGGCTGTGAAGAAGTGTGTCACTGCGTTCTGTGAACGTGGGAGCTAAGGACTGGCTGGCTGGGTAGGGAATGTTTGATCTGAGACCCAACAGATGAGCAGGAATTAGATTGGGGAAAGGAAAGAAGGGAAGAGATGGGAGTAAGGTGGGTCTCAGGACGCCCTGAAGCAGGAGAGGGTGGAGTGGTCTGTGGCCCTGAGAGGAAGTGGCTTGCTTGGCATAGAGGAGAGCAGAGCAGGTATCACTGGTGTTTGAAAGAGAAGCCACAGCTGGGTCCTCCAGAGCCCATATGGCGGCTTCATTCTAATGGAACTGGCAGCTATTGAAGGATTTGAAGCAAGGAGGCAGCACAATCAGCTTTGTATTTGGGGAGGCTGGGCAGCAGCCCACCTGTTGGGAACCACTGGTATAGCCCATTTAAATGTTCCAGAGTTAGAAATGATAGCCTGAGAAGATGTCATCTTAATAACCAGTGTGTTCATGAGGCAGGGTGGGGCATTGCTGGTAGACCAGGTCCTCCAGGTAAATACATATGAAATAGTATAAGAAAAGAATTTAGATCGATTCCAGAGAACATTTTAGTGCAAATGAGTGCGACTTTTCACTGTGACATGGTAAGCCTAGAAGGAAGAACTTCATTGACCGAGCAGAGAGTGCTTGTTTCCATAGTAATTTGCAGGGACACATTTGCCTGAGGTGAGCGGCATGAGGGGATGTGGTTTGAGAAGCTTGGTGTTCCAGTACTAACACATGCTACCACAGGCTGGCTTGTTTGAGGGGATTTTCCTAGAGAAGGAAGACTCAGGTTTTACTTTTTCCACCTTTGGTCTGAAGTATTCCAGGAAATGCCAAATATTTATACTTTGCAGTGTTTTAGAACAGGTGACAATGGCTATCCATTGGCTCAGACTTAGTGAATATAGTACTTTTTTTTTTCAGTGTGACCCAGTTGGGTTTTTAAAATTTTTATTTATTTATTTATTTATTTATTTATTTATTTATTTTTGAGGAAAGGTATGGAAGCTGGATGCAAAGATGATAGACTGGAGAAAGAATCTTTGTACAATCCTTACAGGTCCATTACCATGTGGCCTGGCCTTAGAAAATCTGAGTTGAGGGTTGGGGTATGTGCATGTGTGCATGTATGCATGCGTGGGTGCACACACACACACACACACACACACACACACACACATACCTTAGAGGAGATGGTTGTATTTTAGACAACTTTTGTCATTTCTAATCATGTTTAGACATTCTGTGGCTTTGCCTGGTTCTTCTGTCCCTTCAGAGCAAGCAGCCAATGTTTCCCTGCCATGGAGTCACCATCTGTACTACCTGGGTTTAGGGTCTGATCTTGGTTCAGCCACTTATAGGCCAGATGACTTTGGCTCTAGGTTATTAATGCTGAGACTATTTACTCATCTGTAAAACAGGCATAGTAGTATTTATCACAGAGGATCATTGTGAGAATTAACGAGGTTTTATGTAGAATCTCCAGCATAATGCAAGGCACATAAATGTCTATTTCATAGGGATGCTAGCTATTATTACTGAGTATGGAAAAGCTGGGGCTGGCGTTTAGCTCACTTAGTAGAGTGCCACACTGCACTCTCTGAGGCCCTCGGTTCGATCCCCAGCACTACAAAAACAGGAGAAGGACCTGGCAATTCACTCCCAAAGCAATCCTGAAACAATCAGCCATTGAAAACCCTATGAGGATTGCTATGAGTCACACTTGAATCCATGGCACCTACCAACAATAACAACATGGAAAAGCTGGTTTATGCAGAATGTTAGTACAGTTGCTACCACAACTAAGAATAAGCAGAAGCCTCAAAGTCCTTTCCCTGGTGGATTGTGCCACCAGCACATCTTGCTGGTTGTCCTGGCCGGCCTTTCATTCGTGAGTAGGTAGATATGTAACATAGTTATCACTTTTAATTTCAGGGACAGAGCATTTTTTATAAGGTAGTAATAGCAAAGTTTTATGCTATATGATTTATTAGCCCTTCTCTTTTGCTCATGGAACCTGCTTGTAGTGATCAGTTCTTCAGTAAATCCCAAAGACTATGACCATGTAAGTTCCAGAGACTTAGTGAGATTTGGTGTGTGGTGAGGCTGGTGAGATGACTGTGTACCTCACTTAAGCTTCGTAGGTGAAGATTCGGGGGGCAGAGAAGAAGCAAGAAGGAAATCAGGTGATTTTCTGGAATCAGCTTTGGTTCATATAATCATTGGGGCGAGGAGGTGAGGCAGATGGTCCAGGGGCCGCCCTAACTTCTCAGAGAGGAAATCTTTAGAAATTCAATGGAACTTTTAGAAATTTAAGAGCTCATAAGTGTAAATTACCCAACAAAAATTCTGTTTTGTCCCTTTAGGATAGCATAAACTTTTCAGTTTATAATAATCTAGGAGGCCTTTTGATAGAACTCAAATGCTGGTGTAGTAACTGCAATTCACTTTTCTCCCTAACAATTGGGATTCTGCCCTTGCACTTGTGCAGGTTGGCATCAACACAGCTGTGCATCCTTTAGTTTATAGGTTCTTGCTTTCCTTTGTGTGCCCGTGTTTTGTCTGTGGTTTCCTATCTGCTTATGTTATTTTAGGCTAAAGTATAACAGAATATAAGATTAAGGCGATGACTGTTTTTTCTACGGCTCTGGGCACTTGTTTATGTCATCTCCTCACTCCCTCAGTTCTCTCTCACCTGGTCCAGAATTCCTGGGAAGATCTGGGCAATGATGATCTGTGCCTTTAGGGTTAGGAGAGAAAACCATGCCTTAAAACCAAAACAGAGGTTCAGGACTGTGGTCCACAGTATGCACATACACACTGAAATCCACTGAAGGGTGTAGAACTTGTGTGGGATTCCTGGCGGCTTCTCCCACTGAGTGCAAAATATTCCCTCCTAATTTAATGATTTGAATTCATAAGTAGACACGTGTCTGTGAGATAGCTTATAAATTTGTATCCTAGCTCTGTACTCTTGCTAGCCCATCAATTCCCCTCTCAGACACAGTCGATATAATTTTGATTATGGTACTTAATTCCACTGAGCCTTTCAGCCCAAATGCTTTGTGATGATATTGGGGGCGGGGAGAATGTAGGTACCTAGGAAGGAAGATGGAGATATTGACAAATTGGGCTTCTTTTTAAAAACTAATTTCATAAGTTATCATGTGGAAAATGAAATTTTAATTTTAACGTTCTGGACTTTGTAATTTAGCAGTGTTTTCAGTAGAAAGGAGCTCCCAAGTGTACCTAATTTCGTTTCCGTGGCTGAGTGTGTATTAACAAACTCTCATCAGATGCTGGTCTTTGGGCCTCTGCCTTAGAGTTTGGTTTGCTGCTTTCCCAGTCAACTGAGAAGTTAACTGTGTCACTCCTTCCTGACTGATGATTTTGTGCCTTTCTATGTTTGTCTAAAAATATTTTTGTATCTTGGATTTCCACTTTTACCATTGGTCTTTTCAGGCATTTTTAAATATACAGATGTGCCTCATCAGTGGCAGGGAAAGACATTTACATTGGGTTAGAATTGGCATTTCAAATCTTATGTTGATGTACACTGTCATTGAGACTTATATTCCCAAAAGCTACATATTTAAAATTGTGTTTTAGGGCAACCCTAGCCAGCAAAACTGTGCTAAGATATTGAAATGAAACGTGGTTGTGATGAAATCCATTCTGTGTATTGAGGTTAAATACTTAATTTCACAACTAGGTTCTGTGTGGATAAGTTGGTTCCATAGAACCATGGCTGGCTCCTACACACAGAACACAATCTCATACAATCTGCCTTTTCACTTGCATTGTGTTGGCTTACAGTGGTTTAAGTGAAATAACATGAGCCCTCACTCAGGCTTCTCATCTTAAAAGAGCGGCCCTGCGGCTGCTCCCTCAGTCGCAGTCAGGAAGAAGGGGGAGAGGACGCGCTCAGCTCAGGTGCTGGCGTCTGGAGAAGAAGTGCAGAAGGGTGGCACTTTTGGGAAGAGAACTTCAAACACCGCCAATGAGTCGAGTACATACCAGAAGCCAAGGAAATGCTGGCCTGCCTGCCTTTGTGGCTCTTATCAGACTAGTAAGTCGAAGTACCGTGTTAGGTCAGAGCAAGCTTGCTTTACAGTGTATGTGAGAGTGAGAGAGTGAATGAAAACGAGAGGAAAATTATTTGTCACGTAAGAAAAACCCGTCTTCTCTTTGCCCTACATTATAATTCTTCGAATTATTTATTTACTGTTTGAAAAAGGGCCTCTGTAAACTTTATTTAATGTACCATTTTATTTCCTTGGAAATTCTTGTTCGTTTGCCCAGCAGGCATTGATCAAGTTACCCTAACAAGATACTCCCTTTCTTTGGGAGGGGTGGGAGATATTCCCAAAAGTGGCTGACAGACCTTTTAGGTTTAATTTTAGTCCACAATGACTGGTGGCTCCTCCCCAGGATATAAATCCTCTATTTAGAGGACAAGAGATAAAACAGAAATTACAATTTCAAACACTCTTGATTTTCTTTGTAGAAATATCCATATTGTTTTGGTTTTCAAGATTTCTACTTTTGAAATTGAAAACATTTCCACCTGGAAAATCTTGGCTTACATGTACCAGCAGCCTGAAGGCAAGAGTTTTGTACCTGGGACTAAAGACTTACCAGTGGGGTTAACAACACGGAGGTTTTGGAACCTGCTAAAATTATACAGTTCTGTATTCCTTTAAAATTATTTCTGAATCATCATTTTCTGTGTATTAGGTTACCTGCCACTCCTCGTTGTAATTCTTCCTTTTTTTCTTCCTTTTCCTATCTACAGCTTGGTCATCAGAATTTTAAAAAGAATGTGACCAAAAAAAAAAAATGCCTCTTTAGGTAGAAGATTGTAGTAAAACCCTTGTTAGAATACTCGGGAGAGAAGCCTTTTGTGGTTACTGAATTTTATGAATCATTAAAGATTAAATTTGAAAGGTCTTTTTGTTCTCACCTTGTTTACCCCTCCCCCTTTTTCTGTAGTGTCATGGTGCATTTTCCTGCCTTATTATTCTGTGGTGAAAAAGCTGCTACTGCTGCTGCTTTTTTTTTTCTTTTTCTTTTCTTTCCCTCTTTTTTCTTTTTTTTGTTAGTGATTGGGCATCTTGCAGTGCTTTGGGGCTCTCACCCTGGGTGTCTGTCATCTCTGAGAATGAAGATGTGAAAGTGAGTAAGAAGAGGTAGACTAAAAATTGTGCTTTTAACAAAAGCAGGTATCTTGATTTCCTTTCTCTAACTTTAAAACTTGCAGATAGCAAAATCAGTTCGGTTTCCTGAAGGTTAGACTGTGTTCTTTGTCCTTGTGTTATGCCACGTATTGTATTTATTATTAATATTTGTAGAGTACTTAACAGTTTGCATAGCACTTTCTTATACTATTTCAGTTTCTCATTCTCAGTTTGTTCACATTTCTTTTTGTTGTGTGGGTGTGCATTTTTATCTCTCCTCTACTAGATTGTGAGCCCCTCCGAATGGGAACAGTCTTATCCACTCAAATTCCTGTGACAGGAAGAGGGTGTGGCAGATAATGGATCATAACAATAATATATTGCACAAAATTGAAATCGGGGCATAATGTGTGTCAAACCATTCTGGATGTTTTATGTGCATTTACTAATTTAATTTTCACAAGAGTCTTTGTAATTCAATTGACAATTAAATTGGTCCACAGTGGCATGCGGTGCAGTGACTTGCACAATGTCACACAAATGGGAAAGCTGGAGGGAAAAGACCGGGAGAGGAGCAGGTTTCAAGAGACCATTGAGGAATGCTGCCTACCCTGATGTCCCATCCTCTTGGTTGTCTCTGCGTCTCAGAAACTAGCACAGAGCCTTGTGTGATGCTGCACGTGATAAATGATTGCCCAGTGAATGAACAAATGAATGCTTGTGGAGCAAATGAGTGCTTGTATTAATGAAATACTACTTAGGAGATGGGTCTCTGTGCACTTGGCATAAGAGTTCAGATTGTTTTTCTGGAGAACTCTTGTTAAAGTCAGTTTTGTTAAGATTTAAGGTTGGTATTGCTGAGTTGAAGGTCACCTGTTAGTGGGATGAGTGGGTTTCTGTAGATAAGAAATTTCACTATAGACCATTCCCTATTTTCTTGTGGGCTTCAGGAAACTATTCTGCTATTTTTTGGTTATCAATAAAATTACGTTTGTAGCAGTGAGGCAGTCTCAGCCACATGTTTAAATGAATCATTTGAATTTCTGATGCACTATTGACAACTAATTTTGAAATGTTAGCAATGATTCTAGGCTGCCTTCACTCATTGTCAGGATAGTGCTGCTGCTGCTGTTGTTGTTAGGTGCCCTCGAGTCGGTATCTGACTCATAGCGACCCTCATAGGGTTTTCAATGGCTGGCTGTTTTGGGATTGCCTTGGAAGTGGATTGCCAGGTCCTTCTCCCATTTTTGCGGTGCTGGGAATTGAACTCGCGACCTCTGAGACTGCAGCGTAGCGCTCTACCAATTGAGCTAAATCCAAGCCCAGTGCTGCTGTAAGTAGAAGCAAATGCAGGAATCCTGGCTCATCTGTCAGGAGTGGACTGGTGTTGGCGTGGAGTTGGAAGGTCTGAACTCTCTTGCCATGGCTCCTTGCTAGGCAGGAGATCAGCCTCCCTTATCCTCTTCTGTGATGCAGTCTTTTTTTAAGCTCCATTTCCATTTTCTTTATTTACTCACTATAATGAAGACTCAGAAATTTTAAGTTAATACCACTAGTGTATAATTTGTCACACAACTGTTGAATTGCTTTCTTTTGACAAACTTCATAATCAGTTGTGTCATTTTCTGATTTGTAAGTAAGCACATCTTCTCTTCTCCCTGACTTTATTAAGATATAATTGACAAGTAAAGATTCTGTATATTCACTGGGTACAGAATGATGTTGTGTTATAGGTATGCATTATGACATGATTAAATCAAGGTGATTAAGTATCCATCACTTCACATGCTTTTATTTATTTATTTTCTTAGGAGAACATTTAAGGTCTATGCACGTATTCTTGACAGGAATTCTCACCAGGACATTTACTCATGAATTCTTCCTTTCAGGTTATGCTGATCTAAACATACAGGAAAAAATATGGTTTATTTACATGTTATACTTTTATTCATTCTTTAAAATTATTTGGCATGCTTCTGTTAGCTATCCCTAATAAATGGGAAGGTTCTGTCTCTCCTCTCCCAATACCTGCAGGGGAGGGAAGCTCAGTCTTGCACTTCTCCTGATGCTGGTCTACCCTGTTTTGTTCTGTCCCCCCATTCAGGTCCTTACATTCCTGCATATTTGTTGGAATACTGAGATTCTTTGAATCCTCCTCTAGAGCCTGAAGCTTCAGTTTTAGAATAAATCTTTTAAAAGAGAATGGTTTGCTCAGCAGAAGTGGGTGGAGAACATGAGCCTCTGTTTTGAAGGCAAGGTAACTTTGTTATTAGGTGCCTTTGAGTCCGACTCATAGGGACCCTATGTACAGCAGATCAAAACACTTCCTGATTCTGTGCCAGGCACATGATCTTATTTGTGTTTAAGCCTGTTGTTGCAGACACTGTGTCTGTGTATTGCAGTGTTAACTGAGCTAAGACTGTCCTTCACACAATGCTGTGATGTGGTGGTTGTCTGAGTTACCTTCAAAATAAAGTAATACATCTTAACACTAGAAGTTGTTCCAGGTAGAATTTCAAAGGATAGTTTTTGGTGCTACCTCCTGTGGGGTTTGATGGCAGAATCGGATCTTTTTACCTTTGATTTTCTCTGCAGATCCTTGGATCAGTGACAAAATCTGCAGGCTTCAATGTATAATTTGCTACCTGCCTGAAATTATCCTCCTTGGGCTGTATGTCACAAGCCTGCCATTCTTATGTCCTATACCAACAGCTTCCAATTTGTAGAAGTCATTCTTATATGTAAAAGATTTATAAGACCTCTTACTCTCTCTCCTGGGCATTCTTGTACTGTTCGAGACCTCAACTGCCCAGCTCTTGAAGTGGACTAAAGTTTGTTTGCAAAGTTAAATCAGAATATATCAGCTATGGTTTAGCTCACTTGGTAGAGTGCTGCTCCATACTCTCTAAGGACCTGGGTTCCATCCCCAGCACCGCAAAAAAACGGGAGAAGGACATGTCAATCCACTCCCAAAGCCACCCTGAAATAACCACTATGAATTAGGCCCGACTTAACAACAATAACAATGGGCTGACCCTTTTTTTTTTTTCTTTTGTCTTTTTAAAAAAGTCAGCCTGGAAGCTCTGGCCTAGGCTATAAGTGGGTTGTTTCGTAAGCTTGTCTGAAAAGCAGTTGTTTGGAGCACAGTCGCATAGAGACAGTTTAAATGGTGACCCAATTTCCAGACCTGCCTACAAAAACCTAACTAAGCCCCAGAATGGGACCATAAAGTCCTAGAGGTGGGATAATTTTTCTAGAAATGGTGAAGGCAGTAGAATTCTGGATCTGAAAGATCAGAGGCTACTTTATATCCCATTTTCCCCAAAAAGATCAAGTCACTAAGTGGGCCGGAGCAAGAGCCCAAGCCCTCTGACCCTGCCAGCTGCTCCTGCTGCCTTCGGCTTTTGTTTCTGTCAAGTATTCCATTTGAGGTCCGGGGGTCAGATCTGACTGCTCTGTAGTGTTGGGGGCTACATGGCAGCTTCTGGGGATGGATGATTATGGTGCTGGTAATTGGCGATATCCACATACTGGGGTAAGCAGGGCCCTGGCCTCCCAGGCATTCTGAGTTAGGGAACAGGTGAGCTGGGAGAGGGAACCTACACACTCAACCTTCACTCCCAGCCACATGGTGGCTCTGATGCATCTCCTTGAGATGTGGCGATGGCCTTTCTTTGCCTTTAGGATACCTTCATGGATGCACAAGACTTTGCTTCACATACGGGGACAAATAATTCTAACCCAAAGCAAAATGTCACTTGCCACGTTTTGGGCCAGTTCTGATGAGGGAGGCCAGTGAAGGCTCTGAGTTGAAGGGAGAAGGTGGTCCCTGCAGAAAACCTAGCAGAAGACCTTTTTAAAATAAACCAACTGCTATTACTAGAAATAATTAAAACTAAGGGCCTTTATCCCAACATTTTTCTTTCTATAATGAAATTCCTTTGTACAAGAAATGCTCTAATTTGTGTGCTCTATCTCCTTGTTGCCAGCATACATTAAATTCTCTCATGCCTTTTCTTCTACTTTAACTCCTATAATGGGACTGATGGCTCTTAGAGATGAGGCTTTACGTAATTGCCCTGTGGCCTGATTGCAGAGAGGACCTTACACTGAAGTGTGTGTTTTAGGGGATTCTTTGTGTTTCAGAGGCCCCAAACACACATTTAAGTGTTTTAGGACCTTTGGAAACCAAACCCATAGTTTGCCAAGATTGCTGTATTTCTCCAACCAGAGGATGTTTATATTTCTTCTGCTTTGAGCTGCTGATTTTCTCTCTTCTCCCATCTCTGCTCTCCTCTCAGGAGAAAGTTGTACTGAGTTGTGGAAATAGCATGATTTGTCCTTTTAAAGTGATGACAAAGACTACATCAAAATAGTTTATAGCCACGTTCTAGTAATGGGGATGATTCCATCAGCTCCTCTCGCGGTGTCCCTGGAGCTTTTCCGTGGTAATTGAGAGGAAAGTGAAACACAGATTTTCTTAAATGATAACCACAGGTTTACTAAAGTGATTTCATAATGATAGGTGTGAGCCCTGCTGAGAAACATCAGGGTGCTCACTTTGTACTCCTGAGAAACCTGTAATCAGAGGGGCTGCTGTGAATGGTTAATGTGCCATTATTCACAGTTCTTAGAAATTTATTTTGACACTTAAGGACATCTAAGGATATAAATTTAATTACTGCTAGGTTTTTTTGGTAGGTTTGTATGAAAAATGACAGATTATATAACAACATTGCCAGAAAGATGTATTTGTTAAGCTTAAGTTTCACAGGTGTTCAAAATTTTGTTTTTAAGCCTGTCATAGGGGTTAAGGACTCAAAGCATTACCTATAGGACTCAAGCAATGAGGATAACTTGAATTTGGAGGGGTGGCTTTAAATTCAGTGTGGTTCAAAACAGCTGCTTGTTTAGGATATCTTAGACAATGAGGGCTTGATTTGATTTGGATTTTGTGTGGCTCATTTTAGCCCAAACTTGAAGGTGGCAACTAGCTGGTGTCATTAAGTGCTGGTGTGATGAGCAGACTGAGGCCAGCCACTTCTTGGGTTTAGGTTTCTTTTTTGCAGGGTTCTTTTTTGTTCTTCCTCTTGCCCGTTGGTTTGCACTGCCGAGGGCAGAATGGGAGAAATTACTAGAGCCCTGGACGAGTGAACAGAGGATCCTGCACACTAAGGGTACTGTTGCCACACTTTCACATAACAGGTGCTGGCGAAGACCTCCTTATGGGGATGAGGTACAGGGCTCACCAGGGAACCCTGGCTTCTCTGAACCCTTCTTGCTGGGTAGGTCTGCTGTGAAAACTCATGTTGCTTCTCTTTGTCAAGTCAGGAAGTATTTATTGGACTTTGGGGCTTGCAAAGCACTGTAGAAATTAGTGGGCGGGAATGGAAAGGAGAGAGACGTAAAAGAAATGTCATGGTCAGCACCTAAAGCCACCTCCAGGCAGGCTAGGAGACAGCACATGTGGAGTGGGGTAATCCAAATATGTATAGCGTGTGCTCAGCAGGTGAAATGTGTGATTCAACCTGGAGGACGAGTGGGCACAGAGAAGGCACCAGCTACATAATAATGAGCCTGACAGGACTGATTTGGAAGTGGGCTGTTCATGCTGCCTTGAAAATCTTGAGCATTAGGAAGGGGATGAGCATGTTCTACTAGATTAAATTATTTGGTTTATCACATATGTTTCCTAGAAAAACCCTATCAAAATAGTGTATAGCTAAGTTCTCGTTATGAGGATGATACCACTGAAGCCTCCCGAGGTGGCCTTTACAGATCTTGGGAAGTCTATTTTTCTCTATAAAAGCAATAATATTCAGAAGGAATAGTAATTGAAAAGTTGGTTTTTTCCCCATATTTATGGATAACTCGTGGTGCCTGTATAATTTAAAATTGCAGGTATCAAATTAACCACCAGCTAATGTATGACTTCATAACTTTCTAATCAGGAGTATTGTGAATGTTTTGAAGATTTATATTTCCCTAGGTAATTAAGCAATGTTTGCAGCTTATACTTCTTAAAGTTATTATCTTAAGGAACTTTTTGTTTGTTGTGAGGCCAAAGTTTATGGAGAAAGTATGTTGCTAAGAATTTACCAGGTAATCTATTTTTTGAAATGTCTTTGTGATCGCATTTTCTTTTATTTGTAAAGATATTTTGGTTGCTCATCGCTTGCAATTTGCTCAGTTTAGAGCTATGATGTTTTGGGCCTCGGAATTTCAAGCACTACTTCAGTGTTTTTCTCCCCCCCCCCCCCCCTTGCTTCTCAAAGTTCACTTGGAAAACTTGGACAGATTCTAACCCTGTGAGTCTTTGGCAGGAATTTCACCCCCATCAGGGTGGAGCCCCTATGTGGCTGAGGTCTTGATGTCCCTCGGGCCTTGGTAGCCTCTGGATCCAGAGCTTTCTGAGACTTTAGAGCACAGACTCCTTGGGATTTTAAATGGCAGTTTCTCCAACCTCAGATCAGTGGGGATAGCTAGTTCCCCATATTTGCAGGTGGAGAGGGAAGTGAGACTTCTGAGGATAAACCTCCTCACTAAACAACTCTCTCAACTTCTGCCTCCTTCAGTATTCTACGAGCATGGGGGAAAATTCCTTCTTAAAACAGCAAGCAGAGGTTTACTGTGTGGGGGTACATGTGACATGGTGGCTGCTTCCCAAAGCTTCACAAAGTTACAGAGTCAAGTGGCCTAGGGGACTGGTGAGAAAGTGAGTCTATAACCTGAGGAGGAACTGAGAGGAGACAGTGCTCCTTACACATGTTGAAGCCCAAGTGGCACAATTAGGGCAGTTCTGCTTTTAGAACTCAGCTTACTTTTTGCCCCGCTGGCTCTTCATTGGCCTTGGCACATCCTAACTTTTACCTTCTGGAAAAACAACTCAGAGAGCAGTGTGCGAGGCCCTGTGTGAGGGGCTGGCCAGATCTGCTGCTGCTTCAAAGATTCTCTGTCCCAGTTATTTTTATTATAACCACAGTGTGTACTCTGGACTTTGGAAATTTGTAGCTACAACTCTTCTGTTAATCTTAACTCTGAAAACTATTCACTCTTTCCACACAGAGCTTGTGGACAACCTAGGTAGCACATGAGAAGAGGGAACAGACACTTTTCTTGTAAGACTTCTGGCACGCGATGGCAAAGGGTTTGTTGGCCCTTACTAAAATGGTATTTGAGATCTCTAGAATTCTACTCTTTATAAGGGCAATGAAATGCCAATCTTAGATTAAGATTAAAAAAAAAAAGCCTTAATGAGTGTATTCTGTGCTGCAAAACAAAAGACCACTTAAAAGACCCCCAAATTTTCCCATTCTTTGGAGAGCAAGTTCCCGCCTGTCGTTTGAACTGGCAGATTTCTTTGGTGCCCAGAAGGCCTGGTACTTCCCACACCTCCCAATATGAAGGGGCTGCTGGGACCAAGTATTAGGGGAGCAGGGCCATTGTGGTACACACCAGAGCTGCCTCGTGTTGGGAGCTGGCGGGGTGCTTCTGCTGGCCATGTGTTTATCTGCAGCAAAAGATGGAACATCCTTTCCAATGCTTTGTTTGGGGAGCACAAGTGGCAGAGGAATCCTCACTGAGGTTTTCAATCCGTGACTTTCCCTTTGCTTTTTCTCTTCTCTGGTACTGCAAGCAGGAAATGGGACTTTTGTAATTCCTTGCCTTGGGGATATTTGCCTGGCAGAAAAGTGAAGCAGTTGGAAGTTGAGGCTGTTTTTAGCCTTGTTATTGAGAGTCTTAAGTGTACAGAAAAGGGAATTCTGGGAGTCCCTGGGGTGGAGGGTGGCCTCCTCTTGAGGGTAGGAGAGGGAAAGCAGGTTTCTCCTGAACCAGGGAAGGGGTGAGTGTGGGTTCTGGGGCACAGGGCTTGGGACCTCATGAATCTCTTGGTGGAAACATGAGGGGAGGGAGGAGGACACTGGCCACTGGGTGGACCTTGGGAGCATGGACTTTCGACACCTCGGTTTCCTACTGTGGCAGAGATTCTGGTGCCACACGTGGGATGTTTCATGGTGTTTCAGGACCCTTGGTTGACTGGGAGGATTTTAGCAGGAAGCATAAAAGACTTCCCTCTTTGTAGCACACCAGGAACATGTCTGAGTGATCTGTTTTCTCCCTTGGGACTTGGAATCAGAATTGCTTAGATCTCAAGAAAAGAGTGATGTTTTTGTACACCTGACCTTGTGACTTGAAGTTTTATACCTGCTGTAACCCCAGTCAAAACTTGGGTTGTTGAGACTGCCTAGAGGAGATACTATAACTGTATAGGCTAAAATCTTGGTCCTGCTCCTTCGTAAACTTTAAAAATTAAAGTGTTGCAATCCAGACATATTAGAAGAAGGCACTAGAGCTCATTTGCTCCTATCTCAAGGGCCACGTGCTTCCTTCCATCCTTCCCTTTGCCTGCCCTCAGCAAGGTAGAGGCATCTGCATTGGGCACATCCCTTGGAGCTGCTAATGCACTAATGTTGTTGGGTTGTGATGTTTTCTTTCCTTGCCAGACTTTGAGGCACATGAGAGCAGAGCCCATGTCTTACTCATCTTTTTAGCCACAGCAGTTGCCTCCTAGTGTGCAGTAACTCTTTGTTGAATACTAAATACACAGAAGAAACTTTCTCTGCAGTGTAAGGGAAGAGGCAGTCCTGAAGGAAATGCTAGCTACCAAAAGACCCATGTGAGAAGAACATCAGGGCGGTGGTCCCCTCACTTGAACTTGTGGGTCCTGGGTAGGTGAAGTGCATGACTTCTTCACTTGCAGTCCGTGTCCCCTGGTCAAAGCGAGCAATTCAGAGTTGGATTCAAAGGAGCGATGATTACATTTTTTTAGTTTTAAGTATCTGATGTTCAAGTTGTATGTCTGAGTAAGTTTCTAGAGACCTGGCATTCTGCCTGGTTGGACATTTGGGGCAGACAGTCTCAGGGCTTTGGGTTGTCTCCCGTGATGCTTTCCAGGGGCCTCTTAACAGTGCTGGTGGAGAGAGTGAAGGCTGAGCCTGGGCCTCCTTGGATGTGCAGGGCTGCTTTTCTGGATTCCGTAAGGTCTGCAGGAAGCCAGGGTTTCACTGTTTCAAGCTCCCCAGTGAGCAGCTGGCTGGAGCCTGTGTGTGAAAGGGGCAGCCCAGGAGTGGACACGGGTGCTGCACATTCTGTCCTCCAAACAGACACACATTTAAACAGGTTTGCGAAAGCAAATGCTGGACAAGAAGACTTAAGACTTCTTCGTGTAAATAGTTGGTAAGTACTGCTCCTTTCTTTCTTTTGACTAATTAATTTCCTTGACAGCATTGGTTGCTGGCAGCTCTTCTCCACAATTGGTTGCTTAATTGCAATGTTCAATTATCTGTGTAATAACATGCTATAAAAACATATAAAGCCAAGAAAGAATGGTTTTTTACCAAAGTGGCTGAGCCTTGAAAGTAGACACCTTGCACATTTACATCTGGACTGAAAGAATATTATAATTGTCATTAATGATTTATTCAACTGGATTTCTTCCCTGAAAGGGAAAAGAAAACATTAAAATTGAGTATGAGGCACTCAGATTACCCTCAAATATACTGGGTGTAATATCTCATTTAAATATTTGGGATTTCTAGTGCTAATAGGAGTGATTTTCTGGCTACAGTTTCTGAGAATGTTGGTAATACATGTACTGAAGGGCTACTATGTGCTGGGCAGTGTACACATGGTTTCGGTACATTCTAGCATTTAGTTCTCTCAATTTGCAAAGAAGATAAGGGATATCACCATTTCCTGTTTAGACAACATGAAGCTCACAGAGACTAAATAACTTGCTCATGATTTGTATGGTTTCAAAACCAGTACTCTTTCCTATGATGGGTCAATAAAAGTTGAAGAGGGCTAATATTTTTGTTTTAAAGAGTTGCTCATGAATAGATTTACCAAGTTGTTAATGGTTGCTTTGAAAAAATATGTTAAAACTATGTGGAACATAATTGCTGAGCTCTGCTTGAGTTCCTAGCTTCCCAAAACTGAAGTAAGATAAAGCAGTGGTTGCTTTAGGCCTCAAAGCTTTGGAATAGTCTGACACACGGGATGCATAATCAGCTGTGTCCCCTGGCTCCTTTGGGTTCTCCTGCGTGCACTCTCCCCGCTCTGGTTACTGTCCTCCCCTCCCCACGGCACGGCCAGAGGGAGCTTACCTATTACGCAGATGTGGAGCTGCCTATGGCCATGAGAAAAAGAAAACAGCAAAGCAAACTAATAAAGGGAGAAAGACAATGCTCAGGAAGGCCAGGAACACAATTAGGCAACCATTGAGCCTGTGTTCTTGGCAGCTGGATAGGGAATTAGGTCCCCCAAGAGTGATTTTGGTGTCTTCTTTGACTACATTTGTACCACCTATGGCCTTTGGACAGGGCTGGGATTTAGCTCAGTTGGTAGAGCGCCACTCTGCAGTCTCTGAGGTCCTGAGTTTGATTCCCAGAAGAGATGTGGAGAAGGATGTGGCAACCCACTCCCAAGGCAATCCTAAAACAATCAGCTATCGAAAACCCTATGAGGGTCGCTATGAGTCGGACACGACTTGATAGCACCTAACAAACAACAACAACATGGCCTTTGGACAGTTTATACCATCACGGTTTGGCTGGGAGCCCCCAATTCTGCAGGTCTGTGTATATGAAAGCCTTGCCAGATAGTTCTGCGAGGGGCCAGGGCTATAGAAGCTCTGGTCTTGTGCCCCTTGTTCTGTGAAGAAAGACATGTTCAGTGCCAGGTGCCCTTTACAAAAGCCTTTTATGCAGGACGTGTGCCAGATATTTGTGTCCATAATCCTTTACATCCTCACAGCAAGTCTAGGGGTGGAGTGTAGTTATCCTACCACCTAGGTGAGGAACAGAGATTTCAGAGAATTTAAGTCATTTGTACTGCGTCTTTCGGTTAGTGACAGGGTGAGGGTTTGAACTTTACTGTTTGCCTTTCCAATGTCTGACTTTGTTGCACTCACATTTCCTCTGACCTTCAGCAAAGTACACCAACCTCCTCCCTGAGTGCAACAAAGGATTCTGGACACTTAGTTCCATTTGCGTTGCTCATGAATATTTCTGTAACTATAGAAGACTCCAAGTGCATGTGTGTATGTGTATGTTTGAAGGCACACTTCCTTATGAGTTTATGTCCTCACCCCAGCCTAACTTTTGGAAGAACATTACAATCCAGTTACAGAACCAACCACTTCTCTGTGTTGAGGGGAGACAGACACACTGTTTTTAAAAACTGTCAGATTAAGGAGATGCAGCTTTTGATGTTTACCTTGATCATTTTTTAGTCGATCCTCAAATAGCAAGACAGCTATTAAAAAGTATCATTCCCATTAGGAGTATTGTGCTTTTCATTTCCTTTAGTAGTCTGAGAATTGCTGTGTACATTTCATAAAAAGAGGATTTTTTTTTCTGACTTAATTTTGCTGAACTGATGGTTATTTGGCAATATGATGAGAGAGGAAACAGAGAAGGAAGTCTACCTCATTCCCCTTCAGGGCATCAGGGCCTTTCTGTGGTCTTTAAGCCAGCAAAAGGATGTTTTCTAAGAGAAGTACCATTAATAAATACAGTATTCTTAGCAATGCTCCAAGTGCTGACCCGTTACCTCCAAAGCAGGGCTGTACCCTTTAAAGCATGATTGGGATTGGGAAGATAATTTCTTGTCATGATCAGGCCAAGAGGAGAATAACAATTGTCTAACATATTTTGGTGGTTATTTGTTAGTGTGTTGATCCTTGTGCAGAAGTAAGACCATTATATGAGAGTGGGTTTTCCAAGATTATCATCAGTAGGTGGTCTTTCATCTGGGACTTGATGGGATTCCTGCTCCTGAGCCTTCTAGCCCTAAACCCAGCAAGGGCTTGCTGGGTGCTGAATTACACCTCTGCCACCCTGAAAGCAGGGGTAGTGGAAAACATACCCCTGGAAGCGAGTGTGAGCCACAAGGGTATGTATTCCACTTAGTCAGAGCTGTCAGGTCTTATCAACCTTTCGTTAGGCATATTTTTTTTCTCTCTGAACACTCATAAAAATTCATGTTATAATATCAGTGCCTGCAGGATCCTGTAGAATTTTGTTGAGCTGCTTGTACCTTCTCCTCCTAATAGACACATCATTCTCCAGATACATGGATACAGTTGTATGCTTGTGAATGTATACATGAGGCTTATGTATATGCCAAAGTAGGTTTGCAGAGGGGAATGAAATAAACTAAATGTTTACCCCCAGTGGTTCAATGTGGCTAAGATATTTCTATGCATATTCCCAGAAGACTCCATCCTGGGGAATATTTTAAATTTCATTAACCTTATGTATATTTTACTAGACATCTATTCAGCATATCTGTTTATTTTATTACCACAATGATGATCTGCTTATTTGTACATCTGGAAACAAATTTAGTGGATCTTTTTTGTACAATAAGTATTTTTAGCAAGGTCATCTTTTGTGTTCTTAGAAACAACAGATTTGTAAATTCTCATCCGTACTGTGTACATCCTTGTACCCTTAAAACAAAATAAATGTCTGAGGTTAGCCTACTATATTATAGCAGAATTTTAGTGTTTTAGCTACATATAAGTCTTAGATTGAGTGAAAGATTTGAGTTTTTTATTTTGTGCTTCCCTTTGATAGATTGAACAGGACAACATTTAAAAAAAATTGTTGCCCAGTAGTCATAGGGCACCATTATCAAAATATTCTATAGGACAAATCATATCTCATTATGCTTAATTATGTGGGATGAAACCTTACATAGTAGATGGTAGATGCTTGTCCTATCATTTTTATAATAGTGATTATACTATACTGCATGTGAATGAGGAAAATATGTGAAATTCTGCAATGCTACTTTTCTTCCACATGAAAATCATTTGGAATTAAGCCAGTAAATTAATATATTTATAAAACTCAGTACAATGATACTTTCTGAAGAAAGTTACAGCCCTTCCTTTTTTATTATTATCAATGAAGAAGTTACTATTGTGTGAAATTAGTATGGGTAGGTTGTCCATAACACTTGGCTGTTATGGCAGCCAACCCTAACTGATGGTCTTTTAAAAACAACACAACATAGCTGTTAGTAAAATAAACTAATGTTGAGCATTTTTAATAGTGGAGAAGAATTTAGCTCTTTGAGCGCCTTCTCTTGGAGAGAGTTAATTATGTGTGACTTGTGATAACATTTCTATAAGAAAATATTGGCTAGTACTTGTTTCTTACATCTTTTATTGCTGCTCCTTGTCTCTCTGTCTTCTTCAAATATCAGGGCAGTTCTGTTTTTACGGGCCCTAATTTTTGGTGTTGTGTTGTTGCTTTTGGTTTTGGTAGGTTATACTAGAAGTGATAACTCATTTTGTTAGAATGGTAGTGATCTCAAAAGTGGAGGATTATAACTTCTGTTGGGGCTTAATCAGCCTGAGCAGGTGCATTCTAAGTAAGAGAGATACTGTTTTAATGCAAATGTCTCCCCTAATTCAGAGGAAGGGAGACATGTATAGCAAATGACATAGCAGGTAAGTCAGTTGTTTCTAAATAAATTGGTTTTTTTTCTCCTCCTGAATTCTCTGGGCACCAGTAGCAGTGTCTTGTTAACAAATTGAAGAAAGAGATGAAGGAGGAGTTGAGGGAGACTGTCTTAATTTTTTGCTTTGAGAGTTCAGAAATGCTTAAGAAAAATGAAGTCAGATTTACACAGATCCTCAATAGTATCGGGTTCACTTTCAGGGGGAATTTTATTCTGGGTTCCTAAAATAAGATGAGGTAGTTATTGTGAGCGTCAGAAACATAGATGAACATTTGTGTGTCTTTCCACAATATCAAAATTTACTGAATCACAAATTCACAAGCTATGTCAGTTTCATTGTCATTAATTTGCCAGGTATTCCTGATTTCACTTGATAGTCACTGGCCATCAGCAACCGCAAGTTCTTTTATTCCAATATTAATTAATATTAATTCTCAGATTACACAGTTCACTTCCCACAATTATATGCATGTGTGTTGGAATAGCAGCTAAAGGATTCAAGAGGCTACAAGGTTCGAAGAGGACTTACTGAAGGCAAGAGCAGGGAACTGATGCAGAAGTAAAGAGTCACTACAGGTTGTTTGATAAGTTATTAATGAACCCAATCACAGAGCTGCTGGGGGTGCAGAGTTGGTTTCAAAATGAGGAACTGAAGAATCACAGGGCTGGTTCAAGTTGAGATGCTGGCCAGGTAGGCAGTGTCAAGCAAAGGGGTTGAACTGAGCTGAAGCCCCAGAGACAGAGTTGGGAATTCTTCACCTGTTGACCCAAGTGATATGTGCTGAGTGGTGTGATGACAGTTTGTTGGATGCTGTCATATCCCAGAGGATGGAGTGTAGCTCAGTTGGTAGAGTGCTCCTCTGTGCTCTCTGGGGCCCTGGGTACTATCCCCAGCACTGCAAAATGGGAGTAGGACGTGGTAATCCACTCCCAGAGCAATCCCTAAACAGTCAGCCATTGAAAACCCTATGAGTCAGACCCTACTCCATGGCACCTAACGACAATGACATTGTATCCCAGTGTGAGATGTCCTTCCTTTTATATGATAACCAAGTGAGGCAAGGGGTTATGTTACTCAATGATCTGGAATGTTCAGTAAGTTCACGGCCTGCTTCTTCTGATATATTTTTGACATGCCTATGTGTCCATATGTTCCTGATGTGATTAGATAAGTTCATAGGTGGTAATATTCACATGAACAAGTTTTTATCAGTCTGTGCCTTATGATTTGTGCTGGACAGATGGTGGTGGTTTATGTGCACCAGTAGGATGTGGAGTTATCCTGGTTTAGCATTTATGTTGAAAATGGCACAGACTGCTAGCTTATAAAATAAAGTCACTCAGGGCAAAGTATAGCCTGAAAGCTATTAATTTATGGAATCTGGAGTAATACAGATCTGAGTCTGATTTCTATAGTTACGTTGATGTGCTCTGGGCCCTGTTGTTAGGCAACTTCACTTAAACAGCAAGAGCCTTGAAATAGTGGGCTTAAGATGGGTGTGGTGGCACAGAACTGTAATCTCAGTGACTCAGGAGGCAGAGGCAGGAGGATCCTGAGTTCCAGGCCAGAGGCAGCCTGTGTAGTTTAGTAAGACCTTGACTCAAAATAAAAATGAGCTGAAGGTGCAGCCTAGTGGTAGAGCACTTGCAAAAAGCATGTGTAAGGCCCTTGGTTCAACCCTCCAGTACTGCCAAAAATGGGGGGAGGGGGAGGGGGAGGAGGGAGGAAGAGGGAGAAAGAAGAAAGAAATGGTGGGTTTATGGTGCAGTTTCAGCATTTTCCCGTTCTTCCTTTGTCTTGAGGTGTGCTATTATACAAGAAGAGGCAAGAAAATGAGTGATATGTCTAAGAACCAGGGCATGCAGAGAAAACCAGGGCTTTTGTTTATGTGAATAAATTATTTCTGCCAAATATAAATCTTCTTTGCATGTTGGTATTTTGGCTGTGAGAGAAGCACAATATGTTGACTGGAAAGGAATTAGCCATATTCTGCGTATTTACTTGAGTGATGGTTGCTGTATATTCTATAATCACTTATTTTACCTTACTTTCATATTTTAATATTTTGAATAATCTATTTCACAATAGGACTGGGATCTAGTTCAGTTGGTAGAGTGCCACTTTGCAGTCTGAGGTCCCAGGTTCAATTCCCAGCACCGCAAAAATGGGAGAAGGATGTGGCAATCTACTTCAAAGGCAATCTCAAAAAACAATCAGCCATTGAAAATCCTATGAGGGTTGCTATGAGTTGGACACCACTTGACAGCACCTAACAACAACAAAACACTTCACAATAAAAATTGTTTAAAGTCACTAATGTGTCCTATACCTTCCAACTTAATCATACCAATTCATTATTCATGTGTTCCTGTATCTACCCAAATATTTACTGAGCACCTACTATGCATCAGGCACAAGGAATACAGTAGTGAGCAAAACAAGTAAAAATCCCTGACTTCCCGGAGCTGATATGTGTGAAGAGAAGACGTACTCCGTCAGATGATGGATGAGAGCAGGAGTTTAAATGTTTTCTTAAAGGGCCAGATGGTCTCTGTCACAACTACTTATCCCATTGTGAGGTGAAAGCAGCCCCAGATAATACATACAGGAATGGGTATAGTTGTGTTCCAACAAAACTTTATTTACAGAATCAGATGGTGAGTTTGATTTGGCTATAATTCGCAGAGCCTTTTTCTCCCTAAGTAGAAAAGAAAATGAAAGGGAATATGGAGTGGTTGGTGTGGAGGCAAAGAGGGTTGCAGTTTTTGACAGTGTAGTCAAGGAAGGCCATGCTGAGAAAGGTGATGTATGTCAGGTGTGTATCTGGGGAGAAAAATGATCCAGAGGTAGAGAACAAGTGCAGAGGCCGCAAGCTAGGACATAGCTGGAGAATTCAAGGAATAAGAAGACCATGGTGTTTGGAAAGAGTGTTAGGCTATTAGATCAGAGGCAATGCCTGGGGATGAGAGGTAAGTTCTCACTGTGTACCTTGTAGGTTTTGTGAGGCCTGTTGTTGTTGTTGTTGTTCTGTTTAGTTTATAAGTCAGTTGGGTAGTTTTGGAAAGGTTTTGAGTAGAAGAGTGACATAATCTAAATTTTAAGAGGATCACTGGCTTCTGTATAGGTAATAGAGGAGGGGTACAGAGAGAACCAATGAAGAGATGATTGTGGTAATCCATGACAGATCATTGTGCTTGGATGAGGCTAATGGTGGAGGTGGTAAGGATCACCTGGTTCTGGATGTGTGTTGAGCATGAACACAACAGGATTTGTTCACCAGATAGAAATGGCATGTGAGAACTGGAGGAGTCAAAGATGACTCCAATACTTTTAGCCAATTAAACCAGAAGGATAGAGTTCCATTTATAAAGTAGGGAAGATGGTGGGAGGGCAGCCAGCCAATTACGCAGCAGTCCTACTGCACAGAATGCACAGGCCCAATAGAGCCCATCAACTGAGATGCCAGGCTAAGCATGGTGATGTCATCTCCGGGATTTGTGCATGTCTCGATGGCTCTAAGTGCCCACCTCCTAAATCTGTTACTGTCCATGTGGGGTTTGTTCATCGCTTTCAGTACATTGCTAAGTTGTAGACTTTTTGTTACTGTGGATCCCTAAGAGTCCCGAATACTTATGAGGCAGAGGGACATGCCACACACAGGTGTTTTAAAAGCTTTTTGATCAAGTTATCAACAGAAATTCTGATACCAGCATGCCTTCAAACAGGAAGGTATGTAGTCTGACATCTGGCAACTATAAGAGCCATGATGACCTTATAAGAATCATTGATTTGAAGAACTAGTACCTGCCCTTCTTAAACTCTTTCAAAAAACAAAACATGAAAGAATGCACACAATCTCATTTTATGAGGCCAGCATCACCCTGCTTCCAAAACCAGACAAGGACAACATAAGAGAAGTACAGATCATAATCCTCAATTAACATAGATACAAAAATCCTCAGCAAAATACTGGCAAACTGGATTTGGCAGCACATTTGAAGGATCATATACTATCGCCAAAGGGGGCTTATCCGTGGAGTGAAAGGAGGTTTTAACATCATAAATTGATGCACATTAATTGAATGAAAAACAAAACCCACATGACTATCGCAACAGGTGCAGAAAAGGCTTTGGCCAAGTTCAGCATTGTTTCATGATTAAAAACTCCCAGAAAAATGGATATAGAAGGAACTTACCTCAAGTCAATAAAGGTCATATATGAAAAACCTACAACTAACATAATTAATGTGGTTAATGCAGAAAAACTGGAAGTTTTCCCTCTAAGATCTGGAACAAGGTAGATATCCTCTCCCAGCAGTTCTATTTAATGTAATACTAGAAGTCTTAGAGCAAATAGGCAAGAAAAAGAAAGGGCATCCAAAGAAGGGAGAAGTAAAATTTTTTCTATTTGCATGTCAGTTGATATATTTGCAAAATCCTAAAGAGTCCATAAACTATTACACCTTTACTGGATTCATTTTTTAGTTAGAAGATAACACTACTGTTTTTTTTTCTTTTTTTAAATCTATACATCAACAGTTAACTATCTGAAAGGGAAATTAAGACAATATCATTTGTTAACAAATGAGTGAATACTTAGGTATTGAAGAGATGAAAGATATGTACAGTAAACTTCATAAAATATGGAAGGAAATGTAAAAGATGCAAATGGAAAGATATATTGATAGATCGGAAGAATTGATAGTTTAAATGTCCATGTCACCCAAAGAAGTCTATAGATGCAGTGCAATTTCTGTCAAAATCTTAATGGTATTTTTTACAGAACTAGAGAAAACAATCCTCAAATTAATATGAAACCTCAAAAGACCTCAAATTGTCAAAGTGGTTTTGAACAAAAAGAATGACATTGGAGGCATCATACTTTCTGACTTCAAATTCCACTACAAAGCTATAGTAATTGTGACACTGTGGTACTGGCATAAAAGTATATATAGACCAATCGATCAGAACAGAGCAACCAGAAATAACACATTGGTGGTCAAGTGATCGCCAGCAAGGGTGCCAAGAACAGAATGGAAAAAGGAAAGTCTCTTCAACAAATACTATTAGGAAAACTGTATATCCACATGCAGAAGAATGAAATTGGACATTCAGACCAAAACTGAACTTGAAATGGAATCAAAGACTTAAATATGAGATTTGAAACTGTAAAACTCTTAGAAAAAAGTTTAGGGAAAACCTTTAATTTTGGTCTTGGCAATAAGGTTTGAATATGACACCAAAAGAACAGAAAGCAAAAGCAAAAATAAACAAATATGATTATATCAAACTAGAAAGTTTCTGAGCCAGATGTGGTGGCGCATGCCTATAATCACAGCAGTGGGTGGCTGTGGCAGGAGCATCATGAGTTCAATGCCAGCCTGGGCTACATTGTAAGACCCTGTTAACAAAAAGAAGATGATGACAATCTGTAAAGCAGGGGAAATGAAGACAAAAATGAAAAGTGTTATTAAGGGGCTTATTGTACAAACAAAGGATCAGAGCTCTATCTAACCTCTAAAGAGCCTTCAATCTTCGTTTTCTCTCACAACTCTGGTCTCCCTGAGCTCATGGTGACATTTGGTCTTATTGTGGTTCCTCTCCTTCATGGATATATGCTTCTCATCTCAACAAAATCACATTTTCAAATACCAAATTTAGATTGAGACAAAAGAAAAGGCAAGAAACTTATAAAGTGGCATGTGTGAACTTCTCTCCTGTTCTAGGGTATCAGTGTCTTTATGCGGTTAAGTCAGCAAAAGGATGTTTTCCAACAAAGGTGTGATGTATATAAAACAGTTTCTTTTCATGGTAACACCTTAAATGCTGTCCTGTCATCCTGAGGCAGGGTTCTAACCGTTGTGGAGGACGATATAGAGAGTGAAAATATTTGCAGACTATATATCTGGTGGGCTGCAGCCATACCACTGTTTGTCAGATCCTGTTAGATCTCAAAAACTAAGCAGGGTCAAGCCTGGTTAGTACTTGGATGGGAGACCACCTGGGAACACCAGATGCTGTAGGTTTGGGAGAAGGACCCAACAACCCACTCTCAAAAAACAATTAGTCATTGAAAACCCTATGAATATCAGAGAAGCACTAATAATACTGTTTTCCCTGTTGTACATGGGGCTGCTATGAGTCGGACATTGACTTGAGGGCACCTAACAGCAACACTATATCTGATAAGAGATTAACATTCAAAGTATATAAGGTACTATTACAATTCAATACCAAAAAAATATAAATAGCCCATTAAAACTGGGCAAAGAACCTAAGAAGATACTTCTGCAAAGAAGAAATGTGAATGGCTAATAGGTGTATGAAAGGGTTCTGAACATCTCTAGTCATCAGCAAAATGTAAATCAAACCCACAAAACAACAAAACATAAGTGTTAGCAAAAACGTGGAGTAAAGGAAACCCCTGTACATTGATTACAATGTGAGTTCAGCCATTATGGAAAACACCATGGATGTTAAAATTGAAAGGAGACCTACTATATGGTCCAGGAGTCCCACTTCTGAGTATGTATGTATGTGCATGCATATACAATTTTTATGTCAATGATATATTAATAAAAAAATCATGGATTCCTAGTGCTATTGATGGTTTTGACTGTGCGGCCAGGAGACAGTGCAATACTCTCCTTCACTGTTACCATGTGTGTAAATAACATGTAAAACTCATGCCAATAAGCAATTTAAGGATAGTCATATCTACTTACAGTGTTCTTTAAGTCGTCTGCTAAAACATCTGAAGATTATTTTCTGAATGTGCTGCCAAATTTATACCAGTTAAAGTGTAATAATATGTATATTTTTCTTGTTTCTTCTTTGGTCACATCTGAATTCTTTCTTTTTAATTTTAATTTTCTTTGGCAGTACTAGAAAATTACCCAGGATACTTCACCACTGAATTGCATCTCAGCCCTCTTTAAAAATTTTTTTATTTTGAGACAGGGTCTTGCTATGTTGTGCACACTGTATCTGGCCTTGAACTTGCAATTCTCCCACATCATTCTCCTGAGTTGCTGGGATTGCAGGTGTAATCCCACCTGCCCAACTATAGTCTTATTAGAGAATTTATGTCCATACTGAAAATGCTATTCTGTGTGATGTCGAAGGGATTACATTCTTTCCAGGGATTGGTGTTGGGATTTCTATTAGATACCCAAGTGAAGATGTGAAGAAGGAAGTTAAACAAATGAGTCTGGAGGCCAGTAAGGACTCCAAGGGCCATAATTTGGATGCACATTCCCCAAAGGTCCAAGTGTTAAAGGCTTGGTACCCAGGATGGTGCTATTCAGAGGGGGTGGGACATTTAGGAACTGGAACCTGGTGGAAGGTATTTAGGTTATGGGGAGTGTGCCCTTGAAAGCGATTGTAGGAACCCAGCCTGGTTTCTGTCTCTGCTTCTTGGCTGAAGAGGTAAGCAATTTAATTTGCCACGTGTTCTCACCAGAATGTTCAACTGTCACCAGAGGCTCAAAGCAATGGAGCCACTTGATTTTAGACTGGAAACTCCAGAACTGTGAGCCAAAATAAGTCTTTTTTCTTTGTAAGTTAATTGCCTCAGTTATTTCATTATAGTGACATGAAGCTGACTAATAGAACTGGCTGGAGAGGTATATTTGGGGGGTCTTCACAGGTGGTAAAGCCATGGGACCAATTGGACATTGGAATTGTTTAGCTTAGGTAGAAGAGCACCAATGCCTGGGAGTTTACAGGTCAAGGAGATGGGAAGCAAGTAGCAAAAGAGAGTAGGTTAAATAGCCAAAGATGGGATAGTGGAAAGGAGAACTGGTTGTCTCCTGGAAGCCAGGTGAAAACAGTCATTTGATGAGGATGTGATGGCCCACATGTATTGTGCTGCTGAAAGGTCAAGGAAGGTGAGACTAAGAACCAAGTCTTCACTAGGAAAGGTATCATCTGTGACTTGGGTTAGAATAGAGTAGATAGAGTGACGTGCTCATGCAAGAGAATTTTTAGATTGGTCGCTAAAATAATGGAACTTGGCATGTATAATTTGGCATTTGTGAGCTGTATGGATAGTTGCCATCTTTTGTTCAAGCCTAACCATATAAAATCATTATTGTTCTTTCAGTATTTTAAAAGAACAGACCACTCTCTATAGTAAAATTCAGAGCTTACCCATTAAAAAAGCAGAAATAGGAAGATATAAAAATGCTTCTACAAAATTTTCGTTGGTCTTTCCCAATTAAGCTATGTGACTTGAAGTCTTGCTTATTGTCACCACAGCGTTCGTGGGTTCATATGACACTCTTTCAGATTCCCTGGAAGTTTGGAGAGATCTATTAAACATGTTTCTGTTCCTCTGGGCACAGTGCTGCCTGTGCTCCCCTTCCTGTTTTTAAAGTTGGCTGCAAAACTATGAAATGAAGAAGGTCTTTGTCAATAGATCAGAGGTGGAGGAGGAAATTTATGCCCATCTATTTAGCCAAAATCACAAATCGATTACGTACAATTACTTCATCTAACCTGTTTAGATTGAATTCCATCCGGTGGATCCTAGAGGGAATTTCTACTTGTGCTCAGAGGATAAAATTAATAGATTGAGAAATTGGAGCAAAGGGAAAATTACAGGTAGAGGAGAAAATAAAAAGTCACGGTGAGCTTGTTGTGCAAGGACATTTGAGAGCAGTTCTGTATAGTTGCTGGAAGAGGGCCAGAACTTGATTCTGAATTTCAGAGCATTCTAACAGCCTGTGTATCTTAGTCAGTTTGTTGTTATTGTGACAGAGTGACTCACAGACAACGTAAAAGGAGGAAGGATTTATTTTGGCTCATAGTTTTGGAAGTTTCAGTCCATGGTCACTTGATTGCATCTGGGTCCATGGTGAGGCCAAACATCATGGTGGGGAGCATGTGGTGGAACAAAGCAGCTCACCTCATGGTGGACAGGAGGCAGAGAGAGAGAGAGAATGCCTGTACTAGTGGAAACTTTCTCCCCTTCCCACTTTGATTCTATCTGGGCCCCCAGCCTGTTGAATGGTGCCGCCCACATTCAGGGAGGATCTTTTTTCCTCAGAAGGAGACACCCTCAACAAACACACCCAGAAGGGTGTGTTACTTATCTCCTAGGTGCTTCTCAGTCCAATCAAGTTACCACTCAAGATGCCATCACACTAGGAAAAGAAGAAAACAAGATTATTATGTGATCTAGTGTTCCGAAGGCAGAAGGAAGCCATTACTCAGGAGAAGTAGAGATTTTCTTGTTGGAAAAATAAAAAAAACAATGACAACAATAAAACCATGACCTCACCCCAGACCAGACCAATTAAATGTGACTTCTCAAGATGAAGCCTAGGAATTGCCTAAGGCTTCTCAGGGGAGTCTAATACACAGCCAGGGCTGAGAACCGCTGCTCAAGGATGCTGCAAACTCTGGCCATCAGAATGCAGGGAGATCAAGCCATAAAGATGCCTTTGGTTGTAAAGAGTTGACAAAGCCTCTAAAACTTGGTCATGTTTGCTCTCCAGCATTATCATGCTAAATCTGCGTTCTGCCTTCATCACATCTGTGCTTAGAAACAGGATGACGATTTAGAAATGCAGTAGGCAATAGCAGTGATTTGGATTTTGTTATTGGGAGTTGGCTTGAGTAGTATCTAGACTAAAGTTTATCCCTGTTCCAGTTTTCAAGAGACTTTGTTACAATACAAGTAGCACAAAGTTGTAAGAGCAGTTTAATATAGGGAATAAAGCAAATTTGCAAGCACTTTGCAGTGCATATTGAAATTTAAACTATTCATGTATTAATTACATGCCATTTTCTCCAAAGGTTCTTTAAGACTGTACCTGGAAGTTCTCATCAATTAGTTTTTTATCCCAACTTGTATAGTTAAACTTGAACTACCTGAAGTTAGTTGAGAAAAAATTATTCCAGTGTCTCAGTTTTCATATATTTCTCAGAGTTTAGCCCCATGGAGAATATTAGAATTTAAGAAAGAGAATTTTTTTGTTTTCCTAGAGCAATCTCTTTGAATATATACTTCCTTACAGATTTCTAGATAATTAAGCTGTTCCATACTGGTGCAGGGCTCGAAATACCGATGTAAATGCCAAGCCATAAAGATGCTGCATTCAGAAGCAGTCAGGAAAGCTGCTCTTTGTCCTTTTCCTGAGTGACCTCGTTGCTGCTGTGCTGTTATTTGTCTTACCTCTATTTCTTATTTTGTCTTATTTCTATAGTAGCCTCCATTGTTTTCCTTTTAGAATTTTTTTTTTCTGCCATGTAACTGGAAAGTAGGTATCAAATATTGGGTGAAATGTGAATACCTAAGTAAGAACTTAAGGACTTAATATATGAGTAACATCTGTGAATTGTAATACACAGACTTTCTGGTTTACTTCTGGTCCTTTATGTTCTGGAAAGATGAGTTTCATGGTAATTTCTAACTGGGGGTAAGGAGTTACTATAGGAAAGGAGGGATGCAGGGCTTTAAATGAAAAGCATTCTGGAATTTGGAGTTTTCTTGTTACATGCATTTTTATTTCTAAATTGGAAGGTCCTATTTCAGTATTTAATTTTGATAAGAATGTAAGACACGCATGCATGCATGGCAGAGGATCCACAATAGGTTCAGGTGTCACGGTGTGGGAGAGTGAAGAGGAGGGTTTATTTAATATCCTCTGTTTGCTGCAACATGTGCTAGCTAGTGCTCTGAGTGCTTTGCATCTTCAATAAACTCCCCAGTAACACCCTCAAACAATGTAAGTTTGAATATGAAACTGTTAGTGATTGTTGGGCATTATGAGGCCCAGCTAATGGTGAAAGCTTACTCCCTCTATGACTTCAGAATAACAAGATTTTGGATTCTACATGATTTAATGTAAAATATGGACCCTTCATCCAATAATGTGATGACATTGTATTCATTTAATTGATGGAAAAAAACCTATGAGGTGGAGATGATTGCTTCCCCATTTTACATGTGGAAAATGGAACCAAAGAAAATTTGAGTAGTTTGTCGAGAGTTGCTCAGTTAATAATCAGCAGAGCAAGGATTTAAACTGATCCAAGGCAGTATGACTTCAGACCCAGGTCCTTATAGGCTCTGCTCTACTGTCTGAGGGGATTCTTGAGAGTGTCCTGTCACTTGATTCTGAGTTGTTATTATGAACAATGACGTACTAAGCCTTTCCATGGACAAAATTTTCTTCTTGGGATTATTTTCCTGGAAAAAAACAGTAAGCAATCTAGGCATCATGGGTTGGATGATAACTGGCTAAAATTCATATTTGGAAGTCCTAACCCTAAGTGTCTAAGAATGTGACTTTAGAGTCATTGCTGATGTAGTTAGTTGAGATCATGTGGGTGTTAGCTGGGCCCATAATCTGATATGACTGGAGTCCTTGTTAAAAGGGGAAAAGCAAGAAATTCTCTGAAGCTAGGAGAGAGGCCTGGAATACATCATTCCCCACTCCCTTCAGAGGGAGCACCACTCCACCAACACCTTGATTTCTGATCTCTACCTTCCAGAATGTGAGACAGAGAATAATCCTAAACTCACTGCTATTCAGTATCAATCAGAAACTCAGAGATGATAGCAGAGGTGCCTGTCATTTCCTCCTGGCTCATTGCACTTTCCTGGCTAACTGTTCCTTCTCAGGGTCTTGCAAGGAGGAGGTAGGTTTGATTGCCATGTGACCTTGCCCCCAGTGCCAACTGGACTAGGCTGGGCACCTGGCCCCAAGAAGAGCAATCAGTATGGCTCTTTAGGGTACAGATACTCCTGAGACACATCATGGCTGAACAACACAGAGCCCTGTAGTGTCCACTGTTTCCCCTCCTGATCATGTGCTGCCTGAGAGTTAGGGCTCTTGCTGCTGTTTAGCATCATGAGAAAGGATTGGAAAAGAACTATATTTCAAAAATCCAAGTATGATTTCTAGTAAATGTGGTTTGCATTTCACAAAGTTGAAAAATCACAAGTCAAACCATCATTGAGGACTGTCTCCTTGGAATTGAAATATAGAGTTGTTAGAGCTGAATTGAGAGGTAATGAAAATCTAGGATAAAGCCACCATTTGAGGACAGTTTCAGAGGAGTCACTCAAAATTAGATGAATGAGCAGAGAAGCTAGAATTGGAAGCAGATGAGAAGGAAGCAAGACAAAGATAGAGACCAGCTCCAGAGCATGCAAGAGACACTTAAAGCTGATGGCTTAGTTCTTGATGGTGTACTGATGGTGTTCCCAATGCCTAGTTGTCCTTTTGTGTTTCGACTTGAGGAAATGGCTCTATTTACTTCTCCTAGATTCCTCCCAAGGAGGCTTATATGAGTTCAAATTCTTATAATCAAATGAATCCCTTCATAATTTTCAAAGCCTATTTCTGGTTTAAGCCCAGCCTCCCGAAGCAGTATATCTGGACCACATCATATTGTTCCTTCTAGAACTGCAATGATGGTCTTATGTTTTGTTGCAATGCTGTTCTTATGGCTCTGATCAGTATTGCTGAACTGATTTTTTAAAAGGATTTATCAAGCCATCCTATAGAGTTTAAGCATGACTGTTTCACTGCAACTTACTAGCAGTGTGTATTAGCAGTGTGTATTAGTATTATTAGCAACTTATTAACAATGTGTAATACAACTTTTAAAAATGATTGGTTATTTTAGGTGTCACATGAAGGGTACTTTTTCAATACATATTTATTTTAGTATAAACAATCTTATTTTCTATTTGCTCACCAGTAATATGTGTTAATTTTCTGTGTAGCTCACTAACGATTTATCTTATAATTGCTTGGTATTTATCCTACAAAATTATGGGATTGACTTAGATCCACAGAATCTCTTCTGTAGATCATTTCTATATATCTATAGTGGTCATCTATATATCTATAATGATCATTTCTATCCAGTGATAGAACTGGATATATATAGCTTTTGGTTATTTTATAGGAAGAATTGCATATTTTAAGACCTTATGATTTCTGTTACCATAACCATTAGGGCTAGTGGCTTGACCAGGCCAGAGCATGCTGCAAATCAGGAAAGAGAGGTAGGAAGAAGAATATACCTCCCTTGAGGTGTTCACAAAAACCTGACTTTAGGAGCAATATGGTGTCTTTGTCCCCATGGACAAATCATCATTAAAGAAGTGGTGCACACCCAAAGGACATCTTCAAAATAAACATCTTCAATGCCCCTTTCCCACCTGACTCTCAGTCTTCAGAATCGGAGTCTGGGTATAGTGAGAAGGTGGATGTGGTTTCTCTAACAGTCCCTCCTGGAGAGGTCTTGTTGTTTTGTCTGATTGAATATGTCTTAGGTGTTTTTTGTTTGCTTGCTTGTTTTTACAGTTTGATTTTTAATTTTTGTCCTGTGTTCCTTGCACAGAATCTGGAGACAGAGTCTCAATGATAGCAGGTGTATTGACTCCCTGCACCCCAGGGAGACTTACCACTCTGTTCCCTCCTGTTAGAGTTCTTACTTTATCTCTGGTTATGTGTGACAGCTACCTTTTTTAAAGTTGTAAACTGGGGCTAGGCTCATATTAAGGAGCAGGTAGGTTTGAGGCATAGCTATGCTCCTGTCCATACTTCTGTTCTCACCTTCTGAAGAAAGCTGCTGGAGGTCAGGTCAACTTCTCTCCTTAGTGTCTCCCACTTATTGTTTTATTAACTAGTACTACTAGGTTAGTAGAGATTATGGAAATGTTTTTAAAATAACAGTTTGAAGCAAGCATTGCTAGACTGTGTCTTACATATTTTGGACATGTTGTCGGGAGGGACCAATCCCAAGAGAAGGACATCATGTTTGGGAGAGTGGCAGGTCAGTGAAAAAACGGAGACCCTCTCCTAGATGGAGTGACACAGTGGTTGCAACAGTGGGCTTAAACATTAAAATGATTGTATGCATGGTATGGTGTTGGGTATTGTTTCATTCTGTTGTACACAGGGTCTCTATAAGTCATACCTGACTCGATGGCACTTAAGAACAATGATGCCATCAATATTATTAGTACAAATAATGGTACCATTACTAGGGGATGACATAGTAATTGAGCAGGGGCTTTGGAGCAGGACAAGCCAGGCTAAAATCCATGGGTGTAAAAAGGGGCCCTTGCAGTCTCTATTTCACATGGTGTTTGTTCAGGAGATGGAATTTATTGGTCAATTCCATCCCTCATATTTATCTAGCTTACACTTAACATCCCTGTACATGTTTCTGTAACCTAACCTTTTCAGTTTATCTAGGAAGCACATTAAAAAGTTATTTGGGTGATGTGGGTTCTCTGTGTGTGTGTGTGTGTGTGTGTGTGTGTGTGTGTGTGTGTGCACATTATGTTTTATGGCTGAGTTAGGTGTTTGGCAGAACTCAGCATAGAATTTTTTTTTTCAGTACTGAGGGTTGAACTCAGGGCCTCGTGCTTACATGCTTTGCAAGTGCTGTACTACTGAGCTGCAACCTCAGCCCATGTTTTTACTTTTTGAGACAGGGTCTGGCTAAATTAAGTAGACTGCCTCTGGTCTCAAACTTGTGATCCTCCTGCCTCCACCTCTGGAGTTGCTGGGATTACAGGCGTGCATCACCGCGCCCAGCTCAGTGTAGAATATTTTCTATGCTAAAAATTGTTCTGGCCTTGATATGCAAAAAGATGTCTTATATAATTAAGGTATTGTTGGACAGTATAAAATGAAGCATTTAAAAAAATATGCACATGTTCACATATACATATGTACACAGACCTATATAAAGACATGTATAAATTTTAGTACAACTGAGTTTCTATTTTTTTCTGCTAACCAGTAATTTATACTAACTTTCTTTATGGTCTGTTCAGATATCTTGAATTTATATGACTCTTTATCATTATAAAAGAGATTGTTTAGAAAGATAGGCCATCTTTTTTTCTGTGGCTTACTTGTTCCTGCCACCAGTCACACACCCAGTTAGGTACAAGTACCTTGGCTTGAGAAGCTGATTCTGTGGCCTTGGTTGCCTGTTTGTCCTTGTGTCCAAAAAAAAACCCTTCAAATTGGCTTTTGAAGAAAATCTGGCTTTGCCTATAGTTCTTTCTCCAGCTGACCTGTCTACAGAGGTGAAAAGACCTTCTTCTTAGGAATGAGTTCCTCAGCTCCACTGCCTCCAGTGTGGGTGAGATATAAAACATTTGGATTTGTCCTTGACTGGCAACTAAAGCATCGATATGCTTTATGGCAGGTACAGCCAAGGGTTCATGACTCTTTAATTATCTACACTGGATTGGGAGCGTAATAGTTACTGGAACTTGCCTGAAGAATATGTTGTTGTTAGGTGCCATCAAGTTGGATCATAGCGACCCATACAACAGAATAAAACACTGCCCTACACTGTGCCATGCCTAGCACTACTGTCAGTGCTTCTCTGATATTCATGGGGTTTTCAATGGCAGATTGTTTTGGGAGTGGATTGCCAGGTCCTTCTTGCTAGCCTGCAGCACCTGGTAGTCCCAGGTGGTCTCCCATCCAAGGACTAACTAGGCTGACCCTGCTTCCAGGATCTGGTGGGATCGGATGCCAACCCACTATTTTTAAGTTAAAGTATTTAATTATCACTATGCCTTATTTGCACATCATTTAGCTCATCCTTATTTGTATAACAGTGTCAGATGCTTCCAAAGACCCCTCTGGCATCCTATTATGGATGGTGAGAATGTTAGACTTGTAGTCATTAAGAATTTTTAAATATAGTTTCATAGAATACAAGCACTTTCCTACATTGTTTACTGGAGATCTGGGTTGGTTGATTTATTTTCCAATCAGGTTGCCTGCCTATTTTTAAATTGATTTTAATCAATATATATCCCCTAATTGTCTCAGGCCTGCAGCAGTAGCCCTGTGGCATCCGATCCCGTCAGATCTCAGAAGCTAAGCAGGGTTGGGCCTGGTTAGTACCTGGATGGGAGACCGCCTGGGAACACCAGGTGCTGTAGGCTTGGGAGAAGGACCTGGCAACCCCCTCCCAAAAATCAATCTGCCATTGAAAACCCTATGAACAGCAGAGAAGCACTGACAATAGTGTTTCCCCTGTTGTACAGAGGGTCGCTATGAGTCGGATACCGA